>ML736250.1:0-42513 GCA_009193595.1 Aspergillus bertholletiae
CCTAAATCACCATGGGTGCTCAGGGAGGACGCTTGAAATGGCCTCAAGAATAGCCGTTTTCGGCGCTGAATTTACCGTTACCTAGCGTTGTGGTGTAATATAGATCATGATGGTCTCTTCGCTCGAGGTTCCTGTAGATATGATATTGCTTCTTTTCTTGCTATGGCTGCCGGAAAAGATGTCCCGCGTAGTATTTAGTATTTTTTATTTTTTTATTTTTTTACCTCGATGAAAGATGAGAGAGATGTATTTATCGTGTGGAGGGAAAGATTTATCACAGTATCATTGGATTGTGGAGACTTTAAGCGGGGAAACCAGTCTTAACTGTATTTGACACGGGGATGCATGTTTCCAGATCACGAAAAATTTTCTTGGCTTAATATAACTAATCTTTTGCGGAGATTCTATGTGTGGAGGTGGGGGATACTGATGGGGGAACTGAGGATGGATTCTAGATATCTACAGGGGAACAAATGATACAGTAACTAGTCGAATCTGCATTTTATATTGTTTCACCCATGAACCTCCACACTAGGCTTTCTCAATATATTGGTCGAAAATTTCACCAATAGCTTTGGCGCTCTGTTTGGGGATTCTCTTCTGGTTATTCTCATAGTCGACATACGTCACTCCGAATCGTGTCTCGTAGCCCTCGGCCCATTCGAAGTTACTGCCATGATGTTAGCTATTGGCTGGGCTTGCGAGACACCGATTGTCTTGGCTGGCTCAAGCGAAAGGACTTACTCCATCAAACTCCACGCCATGTAGGCCCTGACATTGACACCGTCGAGAGTGTAGGCATCCGCCATAGCACCGATGTAGTCCCGGAAATATTGCGTTCGGAAGTCGTCCTGGAGTAGCTCCTCCAGCGGCAAGTTATTCTCGCCCTTCAGACTGGTGCCGTTCTCTGTCACGTAGATCTTGGGCTGGTTGTATCGGTCACTGAGCCATTTCAATAGCTTCCGGAACCCAATCGCGGAGGGTCGCAGCCAGGGAGATTGTGTCTCGGGTCCGACCCATTCACCCTTCTTATTTTGCAGTAGGATCTCTAGGTTGCCCGCTGTGTCGTTGGGATCCGCTTCGCCGGTCTTGGCTTTGATGAAGTTGGCGCAGTAATGGTTCATACCATAGAAGTCGTTACTGCCGTGGACGAGCGCAATGTCTTCTGGCGTCCACTTCGGCAGTCGGTCACCCAGCTGCTTTGCCATGCTGTCTGGATACTTCCCATGATAGATGGGGTCAGCGAACCAGGAGATCGCGAACTCAATCTTCCTATCACAGGCTTCAATATCTGCCGGATTCTCGGGGTCCCAAGGCTCAGCCCAATCGCCTAGACGGACAGTTAGGGTCCCTTGGAATATGTATCTAGATGAATAAATACTAACCATTAAGAGTGATGCCAATTTCTCCACCATCGCTGGCCTTGAACTCATCTCGGTAGATCTTCACCGCTGCGCCATGGGCTACAAGAAGACTGTGGCCTACGATCCAACACTCCCGCGAGCTATCACCCACAGGGCTCTTGGCTCGGTCACTTGTTCTCCCCGGAGCAAACTGACCTACGTTATACCCAAGCACGCTGCTACACCACGGCTCATTGAACGTGATCCAATACTTGACTTTCGAGCCGAAAGCCTTGAAAACTGTGCGCGCGTAGTGGGCAAAGTCTGCGACGAACTCCTCTTTGTTGAGCAGACCGCCGTAGCGTTTGTCGAGCTCATCGGGAAGATCCCAGTGAAACAGAGTAACAAGAGGAGTGATGCCAGCAGCATGCAGATCGTCAACGAATTTTAGATAATACTGCAACCCTTTTTCATTGATGGGATCGTTTCGGCCACCAAGTGGGATGATGCGGGACCTAAGATAAGACTATGAGCGAACGAGGGCATGCATATAGGGCTTGGGAGGCCTTGACCATGAGAGTGAGAAGCGGTATGCCTTGGCGCCACAGGCTTTGAGCAAGGCGATATCCTCGTGTGGACGATGGTATGAGTCGCAAGCCACATCACCATTGGCCCCTCCGGCAATTTTGCCGGGGATCTTGCAAAATGTGTCCCAGATCGATGGACCTCGTCCGTCCTCATTTACGGCGCCTTCAATCTGGTAACTGTCCAAAATTGAACCCCAAGTGTTAGCCACTGTCAAATAGCTTTTGTCCATGACTGCATGGGAACAGAATCAAGTCACCTCGCAGTTGCGAATCCCCATAAGAAGTCGGGTGGAAGAGTGGATGTTGCCGTGGAGCCCATATTGATGGTTACTTTGTGCTGGTAATAAATTGATTGATTGCACTGGAAATTGTTCCCATGTACATTTGAACAGAGCGAGGGATAGTTAAATATTTCGTCCACCCCCCACTAGTAGTATACAGGAGGGTGGGGAAAGCGGGGATGTTGGAAGCACATTTAGCATTGCATCCAACCAAGTGGTGGTTTCGGATAATATCCAGACAACCTGTTCCTGAGGGGCTAAAAACAGCAGCGGCTCCACGGACCGTATCCCGAGAGCCTGGAATAGGTTTAGTCGAACTACGCCAGGTTATCCATCCCATCATTTTATCCCCCATCTTGGCTTCTAAGAAACAAACAAAGCACCGTAGTTCATTCATGCAATAATACTAAACACCAAATGCAATGGCAACCCTTGTTTCGAAACTCCTTGCTGATCATAATCCATACCTCGTTACCTATATCATGTCATGACGGTTAGTTAACATGCAAAGGATACAAGGAAATCCTCCCAAAGCACCGACTGAGAACGAGCGCAAAGCGGAGGTGTACCCGGTTGTATCACGACATTTCCATCCCTTCCATTTCATCCCCATCGAGGTCATCGACATCGTCAGCCATGGTGCCGCCGAGAGCCAGCGGCGACCGCTTCGAGTCTCTGCCGGAGCCAAATCCCTCTGCGGAAAGCGCTCCAACCATCTCCAACTCAGGTCCTGCAACGACACGGCCTTCCATGTCAACCACCTCACATAATTCGATCAAACTCTGCCTGTTCAGGGACTTGAAACCGTCCGTGCGCACCACTCGGCCCCAGTTACTGAGGCAGAACTGGGCTGCACGGCGCATCAGCCATTCTTCGTTCGTCCGGCCGGCTCGCTCCCAGATGATGGCTGCATTATCTACGTCCAGCTCGCGACTTAACCGGTTAACACATAACACTCGTAACTTAGGCATGTCGTACAGATTGGCCATAACAAGCATGCCCGCTACATCGACAATGTTCGCGCAGTATTCTGGGTGACCTGAGATGCTATCAGTATATAGGTAGTAGATGAATGCACGAACGACCGAGTAAGGCTCGGGAATATGCATTCTTTTCGAGTGATATTCGGCCATTTGAGCAGAGTACAGCCGTTTGAAATGGGGCCATCTTAGTTGTAGTATAATTCGATGCACATGGATGGGTGGGGAAGTGGCCGCGTTAGGAGGTAGAAATGCTGGCTGGGCTTGGGAAGAAGTGTCCTCTCCAAGATCCTCTCCGTCTACTTGATCGTCTGGGTTGGCCGTGATAGTAAAGTCGGCACCGCTACCGGACTCAGGCGCCTGATCAAAGACAGCCGACAGGTCCGCACCAAGTCCAGATAAGGGCGAGATCCCCGATCGTCCTGAAAGTAGTGCTCGGCCTTGGTCGGGTGGGGCGGCTGCCATATCATTTCCAAGTAAGCCGTACCTTTCTAGATCAATGCAGAGGACTTCGCTCATGTGGTTCTCATCAGCGGTTCCAGGAGTGGCGCTGGCATCGGAACTGCTGCCTAACAGCCACGCCTTGGTGCCACTCGCATCGACTGTACAATAATGCCACCGATACCCTGGTTTAAATATTTCCTGTCCATCGGCCAACCTCTGCCAGCGTAGCGAGTCAAGCTCCAACGACGACAGATTGCAGTCAAAAATACGCACGGTCTCCGACGGAGTTATCAAGTCGAGCAGAACACCAGATGCATAGACTTGGAAGTGGGTCCCAGAGAACAGCGCAGGGACGTGAGGACCAGACTTGAACTGAAGACACGAGATAGCACCCGGAGCTATCGGCTTCCGTCGGCTTGAGTTGCGAACTTGCACACTCCCTGAATTTGCTGCATAGCTACCGGATCGTCCTGAGAGCTGTTGTGCTGGGCTATTGAACAGTGTGTCTGGGCTATGAGTACTCCTGCCGATTGTCGTGGGGGTATCTACGGTACCTTGCGATGTTGTCATTCCAAGAGACTGAATGTCTTTGAGATCAAGCCACCAAATATCCGTCGTACGTTCCATACCCGGGTCAAGGCCTCCAAAAGTCCACAGGCGACCGCCCCAAACCCAGGCAGTATGATCGAAGCGGGCTGTAAATCTCCAGGTCCGAGACCACGTCCAGGTTTTCAGATCCAGGTAGGATAAATCATCAAGGATTTTGTTATCTCCAGTTACACCCCCTAAAACAAATAGCTTGTCATCGTAGATGACGGCGGCGTGGCGGGCCCTTCCTCGCGGTATTGGTCCACGGATTTCCGGCTGAGTCCAAGTGGAAGTGGGGATATCGAGGATCACTACATCGGAAAGATATTCGCGGTGCTCATTCTCTCCGCCAAACACGATCAGTTTAGTTCCTTGATAGAGAGTGGCAGTATGTCCTAGTTATTTAACACGGCTCAGTTAGTCTAGTTCACTAGAAATAGCCGAACGCCGATGTGGTCAGGTTTAAATACCCATGCGAACTCCCGGAATATCACCGTAGTTGTCCACAAGTTCCCAGCGGAGGTCTTTAAGGTTTAACCTCAGAACGTGGTTGTAGACTGTTACATCCACTTGATTAGTATGAGATGCAATTTATGCATGTAGGACGATAGGGTGACTTATGAACCTTCATCAGTATACTGATCGAACCCGCCAAAGGCGTAAATCTGATCGTTATTGCAATACGTCACAGATGCATTGACCAAGCATGCTGGAATATGACCCTGGGACTTCTTGATGCTCGGGCGGTAGTCCGTGCTACCGCGGCGACCGCCGGTGACACTAGGGGGCATGAGGAATGCGTCGTGGGGTGTCTGGTGGTCAGAAGACAAGGAAGTCATCGGAAATGAGACTCTAGGCGCCCCAGTCCAGGGTTGTGGGTCTTCGTGGGACTGTGTGAAGGCCGCGGATGCAAAGGAAGCGTTACTATTACGAGTAGTAGTGGAGAGCGGTTGCCGCGCCATCAGAGCCACCCAGAAAGGAGAGAGCTGGTGACAACACTCGACGGGTGTGAGAAAGAGCGTGGAAGGAAATTCTTGGTTGGGGTTTGGATTTAAAGAACAAGACTTTTCTCACTTAGTATACGAAATAATGCCAAGGCATACAAAAAAACTTGCCATCGGGATGAGAAAAACGAGACTAAACAATCATAAAAAAAAAAAAAAAAAAAAAAAAAAAAAAAAAAAAAAAAAAAAAAAAAAAAAAAAAAAAAAAAAAAAAAAAAAAGTTGGAAAAAAGTGAAAACCGCCAAGACGATCGTCACGAGAGCCGCATGGCAGACGGAACTAGCCGGAGTAGGCATAGCGCACCGTACCTCAGGTAACCGTTGCCATGGGAGAAAAGAACTATATCCTCTATTTATTCCCCTATCCCTCAAGTGTTCCCAGTCGGATTTCTTCTTCTCCTCCCATCTTCTTCAGTTTCCTTGCTATCTCATACTGATTGCATAGTATATTGTTCATACTTGTTGTTTTTCCAGTGCTTTATAGTACGTCTTAAGCGATTATCCTGGCTGAAGGTCATTGGATGACCGCATTGCCTTGACTGTACTTCTTCAACAAGGTTACCTTTGCTGTGCCCCGGCGGCATAATCCTATATAACTATGGCTACCCCTACTGTATCCACTCCGGTCAAAACTCATCATGGAATTTTCTCTTCAAAGACCGCTGGAGGCCGAATGCCTCTCACACCTTCTCCACGCATGCGGGCGGGAAGCATGACATCGAATCACTCTTCACCATTCACCCCTCCTCGTCAGCAGGAAGGAAGCAAAGATCATGGAAAATCTGTCTACGGGGGAAATCTCTCCTCTTATTTTGCAAAGTCCATGTCCAGGGCAACCCGGAGCTACCGCGAGTCCCCAAAGTCTAACATCGCGCGGATTCGCAAGTCGCCTAAGCACCTAGAGATGGGTGTCTCTGAGTGGGCTCTAGCCGGTACTGGTCCCTCATCGTCACAGTCTCCAACAACCAAGGAGCGAACACGTAAAGAACTCCCGACACGTACGACGAGATCTGGCAAGACCACTGTTCGCATTGCACACAATGCTGGAGACAGGTTCATTCCCAACCGAACTGCCAGTGAGGGACTGGCAACCGCTGGAACTGCAAAGCCTGAAGAGAGCCAACGATCCAAGTCTAATGGCAATGAAGGTTCTACCGTTCTTGCAAGTGCTGCGAGCGCCTTCGATATTGGTGGTCGAGGAACGGACGACGATATCACTGCGGCTCTTGAGAACCTCGGCCTCGAGGATAGTGAGACTTCCTCAACATCGTCATCTTCTTCATACACCAGACCTGCACCAGACGCTGTTGCCTACGAATCGTCGCTGGCTGATGCTTGCGGTGTAAATCTGAATACTCGGATTCTTGCTTTCAAGCCGCCACCCCCAGAATCATCCAAGCCAATCGACTTGCGTGCCCAGTATAATCGTCCTCTTAGGCCTGCTAAATCTAAGTCTGCACAGTTCCGCAGAAGAGTTCAGACAGCTCCTGAGCGTGTTCTGGATGCACCGGGTCTTCTGGATGACTACTACCTTAACCTCCTGGATTGGAGCTCTGGTAACCAGGTTGCTATCGGCCTTGAGCGTAATGTTTACGTGTGGTCGGCAGATACAGGATCCGTTAGCTGCTTATTGGAGGCATCCTCGGATACGTATATCAGTAGTGTCAAGTGGAGCGGCGATGGAGCCTATGTTGGTGTAGGCTTGGGAACTGGTGAGGTTCAGATCTGGGATGTCGAAGAAGGTACGAAGCTGCGAAGTATGTTTGGTCATGACTCCCGTGTCGGTGTCATGGGCTGGTCAAAGCACACTTTATCTACCGGCGCTCGTAGCGGTCTGGTGTTCAACCACGATGTCCGCATTGCTCAACACAAGGTAGCCGAGCTTGTATCACACACCTCCGAAGTCTGCGGTCTTGAATGGAGACCCGATGGTGCTCAGCTCGCTACCGGCGGTAATGACAACTTGGTGAACATCTGGGATGCTCGGTCTCTGAGTGCACCCAAGTTCACCAAGACCAACCACCGCGCTGCCGTTAAAGCCCTCAGCTGGTGCCCCTGGCAACTGAACTTGCTTGCCACTGGTGGTGGATCATACGATCGTCACATCCACTTCTGGAACACCACGACAGGTGCCCGTACCAACAGCATTGATACCGGCTCCCAGGTCACCAGCTTGCGGTGGAGCAACCACTACCGGGAGATTGTCAGCTCCAGTGGCTTCCCTGATAACTCTCTAAGCATCTGGAGTTATCCCACTCTGGTCCGCAACATTGAGATCCCGGCACATGAAACTCGTGTCCTGCACAGTTGTCTGAGTCCCGACGGTCAGCTTCTAGCCACCGCCGCGGCGGATGAAAGCTTGAAATTCTGGAAGGTCTTTGAACGCAAGCCTGGAGCTAGCGCATCGGCGTCTCGTGAGGGCGGAGTTGGCAGCAAGGCTCAAATGACCAAATCCATGACCATCCGGTAGTTTTTACCACATTAGTTTCTTGTATAATTGTTTCGGTTTTTATTGGGAGTACTACATCTCTGCTGGGTTCTGGGTATATCACTGGGGGAGTTGGATCATTGGCGTTACTTAGCTGGAAGCACTGTATTTAGGGAAGGAGGGTGTATTTGGGTGAAGATTCTTGTATAGCACATTATTAGAATGGATGACAAAACGACTTTTAATAAGTACCTCCTGACTTGACAACTAGACGATGACGGATCGATCGATTGGTAGTAAGTCGTCTACAGCTAACTTATTTACAAGTATCGAACTTTAAAGATAAGCTCCAAAAGGGCCGATGGCGCTAAACTTAGTGAGGGTGCGGGTGGTGACTAAGCAGGGTGAGGACGGATTTCGCCCGAAGACTACGACTTTCACCTCATTCAATTCCCTCTCAGGCACGCCTATTCTCGCGCTCCTTGCCAAACACCCTTTGTTTCCCTGGGCGGTTTGACGGAATACCTCACGTATCACAGCTCCCGGTCGCATACGATTGCCGGCTAAGTCCTGAGCTACCGAAGCAGGCCCGAGCTTGCTTGCTGGAGGCTACCGTCGCATTAGTCCGTGGCAACCGACCGTTGCGACGGAACACCTGCCCTGGTGATAAGCCAACGACAGCACATCCACCTCACCCGCCGCACGCGATAGGCCGGCACATTTGCTTTTTCTTTTGTCGAGAAAGGACAGTCCGTGTTGGTTACCTGATTTGACAAGGCTTGTCTACAAAGTTCTGCTCCAGCGACCATGTCCAACCAGCAGGTGGTGAGTGCTATCTGACAGAGTCCTACCTTGCCTGAGCTGGGGAGACCCTAGGAAGGATTAGCAGATATTCTCTCTTCTCGTTGGCTAGCTTCTCCCCAGCAAGGGTCCCTCTGTAAAGAATATTGGCTTATACCAGATGATTCCTAGGGCACGGTGTTCGATCGTGTCATCCAGGAAGTCTGCGATGGTTCCCAGGTGGATTTCGAGGAGAGCGGAGTGGACCAGCAGACACTGTTAGATTTGAGGAAGGTAAGTGAGACCGAAATTCGATATTTGAGATGTTTGTTCGATGGATTTCCCTGGTGAAATGCCACTGAAGGGGCAACCGACGTTGGCTTTGATGGCCCTCGGGCCAAACGCGGGGTCCGAGAGTTGCGGGAGGCGGCAATGCCTCTGGGGGAGCGCCAGCCTTTTGAGTCCCTTTATACTCCTCCCTTTCCACCTGCGGGAGCCTAAGGCTGCCAAGCCTCCTCATCGTCCATTTGATGATATATAGTTCGGGCGTACCCTTTGTCACCCTTGGCCTCATACCACATTGATCTAGACCTTTTTTTTTTTTTTTACTCATCTTTCCTTACCTCATAAATCCTCTGCGCCCTGTTCCCCAGTCTAACTAAATTCTACTTGGAACAGAGCTGGCAGAAAAAACTCTCGTCACTGGGTGTCGCTCATTTCCCTTGGGACCCTGCTCCCCAACCAGCCCCTCAGTCTCAGAATCAAAATCAAATCCTTCCTCCCAGTGCGACCGTGCCCTCTAATGCTCCTCGACCCGCTCCTTCTCCTCATACCCCTCAACAACATGCGCCCCCTCCACAGTCAATGCCTCAGTCGATGCCTCAATCAATGCCCCAGCCGATGCCTCAGTCGATGCCCCAGCCGATGCCCCAGTCGATGCCTGGCACCGCACCTCCGTTACAAGTCCCCACACCGGTCGGGGCAGCACCAAATGCCATGGGCCAAGCGCCACACATCAAGACGGAACCTGGTATGAACGGCCAAACTAGCCTGCCCCCTATGAGTAACATGATGCCTACGAACACCCCAAATGCTCAGTCGGCGCGAGAGCGTGCTGCCAACATGCTACACCAGAGATATGGCGCGGCCGCGGCCAACTCAGTCAGTCAGCTGCAAGCCCAGTCGCAGGCTGCCATGGCAATGCCAGGACAGGCCCGCCCCCAAAATTTACCGCATGTTTCAAATGGACAGGCGCCACATATCAAGCAAGAACCAGGTTACCCTCCTGTTTCTCAACCCCCCATGAATAACACACAAACCGACGGCGCCGGCGACGATGCACTGTCAGCATGGAAAGCAGAGGTTGCGCGAAGGCGTGAGGCGGCTGGACGTCAGAATGGGGAAGGCGACAGGGCTCTCCGTGAGCATCTGAAACAACGCATGCTTCAGCTTGAGGGGGGAGGCCTTCTACTGCCATTAGAGGAGCGCCAGCACTCGTCAAGGGCACCGGCTCGTGAACGTGCGACAGACGCCGTAGTCACTTCGGACCCAGGCGTGTCGGTATCGTCTGCTAAAGTAATCCGAGCTCAATATGACGGCCCGGGTGGCGATGATGAGAGGGATGAAGATGATGAAGATGCCATCAACTCCGACCTTGATGATCCAGACGACCTCGTTGCTGATGACCATGAAGCGGAAGATGCCGTCGGCCAAGTCATGCTCTGTACGTATGACAAGGTCCAGAGGGTGAAAAACAAGTGGAAATGCACTTTGAAGGATGGCATTCTGACAACTGGTGGTAAAGAGTAAGTTCCCTAGACGGCCTTCCTGTAATGCGACAAGCTTGCTGACTTCAACAGATATGTCTTCCATAAAGGTCAGGGCGAGTTTGAGTGGTAGGCGTGCAGTGTTTCTGTCCGCTCATAGCCGCACCTCTATCTAGAAGTCCGCTTTCCCTTTTCTTTCTTTTTCATTTGTCTTAGCCATGTTCATTCATCTTTCCAATCTGTAAAAACCTTTCTCCTATTTGTCTACAATTTTCAACCCAGGCAAATTCACAGTACGGACACACGATGACGCCCTAGGGTAGTTAGTCGGTGCAAACGGAAAAATAACCCCCCTCCCCAATGATTTTGTTCCTTGAACTTACATCAGGGCGTTTGCGGCACGAGACTCTAATCTTCTTCATGTTACCCTTCGTTTGGATGCACATGGCGCTTTTATGCAGGGGATGGCTCTTTCTTTTCTTTGGTGTACTAGAATAATTCTACTTTCAAATGGGATTTTTTTGAGGTTAGGTTGTTGTCCGCTACATCGTGATTAGGGTAGCTAGGCTACCGAATCTATACATACATGCGTACATACACGATTTAGATTTTGCATAAAATAACCAATGTAGAATCCTCCTTCAGCGTAAAAACTTGGTTTTCTTATATATTTCCATAACTATATGTGAATAGCGGATACAGTGATAGTATCATTGTTTCAAACTGAAATGGGACCCATGCGTTGAAGAAATCCACCCCCAGCTAAGACCCAGTAAGTATCATTGTACCTACCTATTAGTACGTAAGTAGTTCTACCCACCAATAGTTGACTATAGAAGTATATCCACAATCCCCAACAACCAGGAAACAGAATGTTGGCTTTCGAGTACAGGGATTATGATGAGCTCTTTTGGGCCAATGTCCTTCAAAGCACGACAGTGAAAATGCGTCTGTACGTATTACTGCGTTTTCTTGGATATGTAATGGTGTGAAGGGAGATAGAGCGACTTCCATTCGAAGTAAGTATAGTTTATCATTTAACAAGCGTGACATGGGCAACCAAGCAATATTTTCCAAACTTTTTTCCTTTTCGCAGAACAAAACAAGGCCATGGGAATCAAGCAAATCAAGAAAGACTCTATCAAGAAAGGACAAACCAAGAGAGGTCAACGCATCTCAACAAAAAGTTATAGCCCCAATTTCACCATAAACACCACCAGCGCGGGTAAAACAACAAGAAAGCAAGATCTCCATTATCTACAGGATCAACGCCGGTATGCCATTTTTCTCTCCCTCTCTTCCATAGTGCTCGGGGAAATGGCGTCCAAATGTTTCAAGGGGGATGAAGAAGAACACACTAAACCCCATCGTGAGCTCCAACCTTGTCGTGTTCTTGTGCAGGTAAAAACGCAACCTCGCCGGAGTGTCACGAGGCCAGAGATCAACAAAATCCATTAATATAAGAATCACGGGTGGGCAAAGGGCGAGAGGTAATCGAGACACCGGATTCTGCTTCCCAAAACTCAACCACGCAGAAAAAAGACATGAAAACGACACAAGCCGAAAATCATATACCGACAAATGTACCGGGGACTCATAAGTGTATCTCAACGGAGGTCTTTTGAGGGCACCAAAAGGACTGACTGTTCATTATCAGATCAAATCGCGGCCGCCCCAGAGAACCGCGATCGACAGACGTTCATACCAAGCGTAACTCCAAACCACCGAACCGGTCATAAAGTCGTATGTCACGCGACGGAAGCCGCCAAAATCGTCGAATCGAATTATGTGAAATTGAAGATAGGAGCAATGTAATATCTTTCAGGCTTTGTAAAAGCACGAGACCTTCTATAGAAGACCCTCTTCACCAATACCAGGTAGACCAGCCCCGGCAACATTAATATTTTGTCCCTGCATGACTCCTCCACCGAAAGCCAGGTTACGGCCAGCGGCAAGTTGAAAGTCGGGGTTGCATGGTGGAGAATGCGATTTGTGATACTTGAGACCATTCAAGTTCTTGTAACGTTTGCCACATACCTCGCAACGGTACGGCTTTTCTTTCTCCATACCGAGTGTTCCAGGATACGGCGTCGACGTTTCTGGGTTAACAATCGAAAATGTACCATCTGCATTATCATGTAACTGTTGGTTGTTATGGCCATGCTATAAGGTTTATGTTAATCAGAGTCCATGAAGAGTCCTATCCCGTGGCCGGACACTTACAGCTTTGTGATATTTCAAACCGTTCTGGTTTTTGTACGCCTTCTCGCAACCAATAACAGGACAACGGAAAGGTTTTGGTTCTTCATTTGGAAGCAGAGCAGTGGTATCGGGAACACCGGCCAGAAGTTGCTGCTCCCTAATTCTGCGGGCAATTTCGCTGTTTGGACCGTACTGTGCCCCACTAAGCTTGAAATGAGCATTGGGTGTGTTGATCCCACCGGTTGGGCTGAATAAACGTTTCGCTGGCTCGTCAATACAGAGATCTACCATGTCGTTATTGGTAGCAAAGCGAGCGAACTGCTCCTGGCCTTGCATCATGTTGTTGGCCTGCATTCCCATGTCACCGAAGCCGCCGAGCACGCTCTCGTCAAGTTCAGCTGGGGTTCCTGGTGTGGACGAATCGGGCGTCGACCGGAATTGGGCGTTCTGAAGTGGATTAGACATCAAAGTCGGCGTGTTCACCGAGGAAACGGTGGGGTTATTCTGCAACGACAGGGGGCGACCGGAAGCCACAGGCGTGCCGGGTTGAGAGCCCTTGAAACCCTGATGTCCTGGAAGCATCGACAGATTCAAATGCGGCACCCTTTGATTGGAATGGCCGAATCCCCCCTGATTGCCATTCTGTGGCTGAGGCGAAAACAGCTGCGACGATGCATCGTGGTCACCCATCGGCTCGTCCAATTCCATATCATCGATTGCATCAATATCAGAGTGCTGTTGAGGTGGCTGGCTTTGATTTAACTTCCGTTGAGTACTTTCGGGCTGCAATCCACGGTTCTGATTGTTGTTCTGTTGGTTCTGGTGGTGCGCCATCGCAGCAGCAGCTAAAGCAGCCCGGCCGTCAGCTTGGCTTGGGCGATGTGCCTGGTGTGGCGACTTTGTGGCGTGGGCTTCTTCGTAGTGCTGTAAGAGATCGTGAAGAGTAGGTAATGTCACACCACAGCAAGAAAAGTCTCGCATGAAGTTGGCTTCTAGCTTTGGGAGATAAGATGACGAGTGGAATGAGGGTGACTGGAATGTAAACGGGGATGTGCCGGTCATCAAAATACTAGATCGCTTGATATTAGCCTCCAGCCGTTGAAACGCTTGCCAGGCGCATTTGTGGGGATGCCGATAATAAATCCATGTGGGATATCGATCGCGCATTCAAAAACTTACTCATCGCGTATCCAACTGCCAACAGAAACGCCTCCCCAGCTCATACCGCCAACCAAGCTCCCGGCCAAAGACTCACGGCGCTGTTTATCGCGGTTGGATCCCGACATGGAAATAGGTTTCGAACCAGTACCCCATTGTGCGGTCGCTGCACCGACGGAGTCTTTACGAGGTGGTGGGGCTTTGAATATATTGATCCCAACGCCGCCCGCGTGAGATATGCTACCAACCCGCTCACCATTTCCAGCCCTCTGGAGAGCAGAAGTCAAGTTCGACGCCTGTTGCCCCGGAGGGGAGACTGAAGTCTGGCGAGTGGCGATATCAATTGGGGCTGCTGTGTTGTTCATCGTGCCCAGGGTCAGATGGGACGAGGGGAAAAGATGGAAATCGTAATCTTCCTGAGGTTGCGAATATAACTTTGTCCGATCGAAACAAGATGAACGGTCGTCGAGGAGGCTAAATGAGTTGCGAGGCCACGAATGATCAGAGACCTTTTCCCTTCGCGACGGCACGCCAAACCCGAGTGGAGTGGTGACAGGGGTCGAGTCCCGAGAGGAGGTGCGATCGTGATCCCCAACGGAAGGAGAATAATGAAGAGGAGGAGGACTGAGCGTCTCTGACGACCCAAGCATGAAGGAACGAATCCTCGAAAGCGGCTTTGGGCGGGTTCACACAAGGAGTGAGTGTCCACCCTCGGATGCTGTCCCGCTTTGGATTTATTTATCTGCGGAACCGTAACGGATTCGGGAACAGTGGCGGCACGTAACAACAAGTTAGTAATACTGCCGATGGAGACTCAGCGAAATAGTTAGTTCTAATGATGAGGGACAAGTAGTATGGTGGATAATTTCAGCTCGAGCCGATGGTACGCAGAATAACAGTACAACGCAACAGGTCGATCACATCAAGGAAAAGAGCGGAAAGTGATGGGAGGGGGGGAAAAGGACAGGGCAAACTGGCGGAATCGAGTCATGGAAGGATGGGACCTTCCAGCATCAAGTAATAATATAACCTATGGACCGTCCTTACCGGAGGCGACTACCTACTGCCTTACGGGGTCACTGTTGGTACTTGGTAGGGTGCCTACCAGTGCATCCATGGGTAATCAGGTATGTATTACATCGTATTACACGGAGACATTTTGCCAGACAAATCTGAAACCAGGTGGGCGAATTAGTCATACTCCCTCGCGACGCTCTTACTTCCGGGATTCAATGGCAAAAATCGAGTCGAACTCAGCTTCATTACGTATGGCGGATCCCAAAAATCCCATGGGTTCGTGGATGGCTAGTCCATCTCCTCAAGACAGCTAAACTAGGAGTCCGGCGTTCAACCGGCGCAATCGCTAAAGGAATGGTGGATTCTCAACTGACACCGCTTGCAGCCCTCAACCACTCACGAACTAGTACTAAAGAAGTAGTCTTCCTCAGAAGTCAATGACGATGGCGGTGGGATCAGAGTTCCATTCCTAAGGTACAGTACTCACTAGTGAGATGGAGTACTACTTCTTAGTACCTGTACTAGTAACATAACCGTCACATCTCGGTAACGCTGTAATTCCAATCTAACCACCTTTGGGGGACTGAGGGAGAGCGCCGAGAGAACTTGAAGTTCGTTTGACAGCGTAGTACATTACGTTGCCCTTGCAACATTGACACATCAAAATCGAACCCACCACAGGGCATCTTTCATCAAGATAAATCCTCCCCGAGACTGCCAAATGATTGGATTCTAATGACTCAAGAGACTTTTAGGAAGAGTCATGGTGTTCATACCCATTACATAGTCCCGATGTACGTGTAGGTGACGTCTCCGCTATTGTGAGACGGCTCATAGCCGATGGGTCAAAGGAGGCCGAACTTGATCCGCGGTTCAATTTATCACTCGTGCTTCCTTGGGGCTGACAGATTGACTGAACCGAACGTCCCTTCCCAGCTGCGGGCTAGACTAGATTAATTTGATCAGCACTTAAACGAGCAGACTATCTACAGGCATTAAGAAGAACACGGGCTGATCGACTGCTCCTATCTCACTTACGCAAAAATAGATGCAAATCTTCCCCACATTGTCTCAAATTCCAGTGTGCTAACGGTTAAATAGGCTTCCTTGTGGTGTTGGATCTTCAGGGTCTCGATAAGAGGTACTACTTACTAGGCTTGTTAGTACGTTACTGCGGGGGCGAATTGATATGTAAAATAGGTTGAGCACTATCTGACGCCCTAATCGTTGAGGGAGTGAGTACCTGGACAGAAAGCTTGGCTATCAGTGGGCACATCAATGACGGTAATACTAAGGTAGGGACAGGTTGGATTGTTTGATCAACCAGTAAGTAGTTGGTATGTACAGATGTACAGCATGTATAACTTTATACTCCATCTCGGACCTTTGTCCCATCACCGCTGGCCAACACCACATGACATCAGACAATAATCCTGTCACATGTGGTGGAGATTAGGTCAAAGGAATGGGCGGTCTGTAGATACAAGGCACCGGGAAATGAGACTCGGGAGAGTAAGGTTGTCAGCGCTAGACCAACTTGAAGCGACCTCGCTTACTCTATTGGTCCAAAGTAATTACAAAGAGGAGTGATGCGATACTGGCAAGGCGAAATCCCCCCGGGGGGGATTCACCGAAACGGATTATCCCTATCAGAACTGGAACACTGATTGTCTCACTAGCAATAGCCGCAGTCTCCCTTTCAAGACGCAACCATGCTGGGGATGTATCACCAAACCTTAGTTTTGGCGCTAGAAACACAACAGAAGGGTTCTTCGTGGCCGCTTTCACCGCTTTACCCGCTCGACACACTTACCGCTTCTGGTTTGATACACAACAGTATGCGCAAATCTCGTCCTAAACTAAATACCACATGCCCCATTTAGTACTCCGGAGTCGGCATGTGCTTTTGGTGTCGTTCTGAGAAGGAATATCCATAATGATTAGTCTGTATGAGGCTTATTATGGTGAAACCGGGCAACCGGGCATATGCTGCTATGTATAGATGCCGACTTCTAACGTTCGCTCAAAGAAAAGACAATGAATCGGCCGAAAGGACTGCTAACCTTATTTGATTCAAGCCGCGGGATGAATGGTATTAGCATCAGACGATCAGTTCGGGTTATCAAATATATACTACTTTATTACTTTTAGCGATCCTCTTGTGGCAATCCATACGGACAATGCATATAATCTGGATTCATTACGGGGCATGAGGGAAGGGAACTGTGGTTTTTCCCCAGCCTCCTATTTATTATAATGCCTCAACCTTGCCCCTCATCGACGGAATACCAACAAGATAGCTAGCAGCAAGAAGCTATTATTTTACTTGCAGTTAAGCTCATACTCTAGTGTGTATGGTCATATATACCAAATTCGATGCAATACTGTAAATTAAAAATCCGATACTGCCTCAGGTGATGTATCCATCCCTGCAGCTGGCATGATCTGGGCTCACCCACTGTCTTACATCCGTCCAAAACCATATAAAAGGCATTGCCGACCCATCGTTGTGAGTTCTCTGTGGGTCGGTACACATCCAGATTCGCCGATTCTGAAATGCCACATGTGCTATTCCACCGATTTCAAAAGGTGCGAAGAACGGAAGAATATGTGATAGGTGGATATTGGAGACTGCCAGCAGAATGGCGTTAAGAACACGCACCATGGTAGACTCAAATAAGAGGGTGGGCACACTACTAGTAGTACCAGCTGACCAGGACTATAGAGACAGAGCCGGCCTTATACATCAATTTATTTCAGTAGTTCAAGAAAGGACGCTTTATTCGACATCAGTCGACAAGAGACGTGTCCGTGAATATGTCTTGTGATCTAGTGCCAAGCTTCAATTGAGTTGGTATCGACGCATCCATTGGCGTCTTCTCCCCTGATCGGCCAGTCGTCTAGCTCACTAGGAAGTAGACAGTGTTGAACGAAAATACCAAATTAAGGTCACGATAGTTACAAACTTTCAAATACCATTTTCGTATCTTTGTATAACCACTCACGTTCGCTTGCCTACCACCATGTTTCTGTACCTACATTAGCAGACAGGGAATAAAAGCTACAGCGAAGGTGGATTAGGTGGAGGGGCATGCTGGGGCCAGTGGCTGGATCTAAACCCCGAGGCGAGGATACACAGTCTTGGCAGCCGCCATCTGCTCGTTGAGTTCTTCTAGAAAAGCAAGAAAATGGGTGAAGATACAGAAGGTTCAAGTTCGGTGGACCCTCCTCCCTCACTCCCCTGTAATACCGATCATGCGTAAGGTACAGAGACCTAGACGGAGGTATGAGTATTTCGGTAATGTAAGGAACTAAATCTACCGCGCATGCCGCTGCAGTACCGGAAACAGACCACCATTTTTAAGTTGGGGTTCGACATCACCACTTCCAATAAAAGTAGTAGTACTCATTGAATTTTACCCCATTCAGTGCGCACCAGCCATCGACCTCATGTAGACCGCCTTCCGTGCGCCACTAGCCCGTGCGCCACCCCTTCCTGCAAACAATGCAAATCCTCAGTCATACTCCGCGGTGGGATGTAGAGCCGAAATTTTTGTTGGCATTAATCGAGGCAGAAGGCTTGTTTGCGCCAAGCATTGAATCTTGCTGGATTTGTATTGGGATTTGAGGTTCGAAGTACTACTCATTGCAAATTTTCTCGTCGCTTTGGGCAAGAGAGGTGGTACTTTCGTCGAACCAGCTATTTCGATAATGGCGCCGGAAACCGTTCAATCGCAAATGCCGGAGACCCCCATGCGCGATCTCCAGAACGATACACCAGCGACAGATACATTAACGACTGACGATACCGAGGAGCCCCCTGCAAAGAAAGCAAGGCTGGATGATGCGGCAACGCCTGAAAACAACGCTAATGAGGGTGCCCCTCAGCGCATGAGGGGCCTCGCCCCCGTTAAGCCAGAGTATGTGGCCGCAGGAGCAGCTATCTACCGGTGTACCTTATTGACTAAATATACGCTAGATTCGTTATCCCAAGAAATACAAACACCGAACCGGAACCTAACACCGACGATGCTGCCGAGGCCGCACGTCACGAGGGAGGCCAAGGGCAAGAGACGGGGAAGAAGAAGAACAAGAAGAAGAAGCCTACCGGACAAAACACAAATCGCACATTTGGATCGTCTCAGGATGAAAAGGGCCTTTGTCCAAGCAGGGTATTCACACCTGAGTTTTCTCCCGGAGTTTGTCAATGGGGCGAAAAGTGTCGTTATGAGCACGATCTACGAACCTACCTAAAGGAATACAAGCGTGGTGATCTCTCAAGCTTTGATGGCGTGTGCCCAGTTTGGGACGCAAAAGGAAAATGTCTCTCTGGCTGGAAATGTCGTCTCGTGGGCTCTCACATGACTGAACGAGAGACCGCCGATGGCAGAAAAGAATTAGTGCTGGTTGAGGATGAAGAGCGCAAGCAGAAAGCACAACCACTTGTTCCTTTTGCAATCGAGGACGGCACAGCAAATATTGCTCCGATGGAAGCCAAGATTGCGCTAAACCGCAAGAAGGTCAAAACGCCGCGGGCTGATGTATACGGAGGTTGGCTGGATAAAACCGCTAGAGAACTGGAGAAGGTAATTCATAACCGGAATGTTTTTGAAGAGAAGGGAGCGGTGTCCAGGACGGATGAGGCTGAAGAGGCGAAGGAAGAGAACCGGGCGAGATATCTAGAGCCGCCATTCTTACCATCGGAAAAGCGACGCATATATTTTGGCCCGGAGACTCCTGTTTTGGCACCTCTTACCACACAAGGAAATCTTCCCTTCCGGAGACTCTGCATAGAGCTTGGCGCACAGTTCACCTACTCGGAGATGGCCTTGAGTATGCCATTGATACAGGGTTACAAAGGAGAGTGGGCATTGATGAGAGCACACGAGACGGAAATGCTGCCTCCAACTATATCCCCCGGGGCTGATGTAGTGCAGGGATATGATCACGCCAAAGATTTTAGGTTTGGTGCCCAGATTGCGGCAAACAAACATTGGCAAGCGCTTAAGGCTACTGAGGTACTATCCGAATACACCCCACACCTTCGTGTTATTGATCTGAACTGTGGTTGCCCTATTGACTTGCTCTACCGTGATGGGGCTGGGTCTGCCCTTCTCGAACACCCGTCGAAGCTCGAGAGGATCCTTCGCGGTATGAACGCTGTTTCAAAAGAAATCCCTATCACCGCCAAGATTCGCATGGGGACCAGAGATAATTCGCCTAATGCTCTCAGGGTGGCAGAACGTTTAATCCTTGGAGGATACGAGTCTAGCACCCTTGGGCTTGGTGCTCCTGGTGTAGCAGCCATCACTCTCCATGGACGGAGCAGGCAGCAGCGGTATACGAAACAAGCGGATTGGGAGTATATTTCTGAGTGCGCTGCTCTTATCAAGAGACTGAATGAAAAGACGGATCAAGTTGCGGATACTGTACGAGAGCCAGACCCACGGACCCAGCCGAATGGAGGCAGGACATGGTTCCTTGGGAATGGAGACTGTTACTCGCATCAGGATTATGATGACCATGTTAACAATGCCGGTGTTGATACAGTGATGGTTGGTCGAGGTGCTTTGATCAAGCCTTGGTTATTTGAGGAGATTCAGGCAGGCCAGTACCTCGATAAGTCTGCGACGGAGCGTTTAGCGCTGATTGAGAGGTTTGCCAAGTATGGTTTGGAGACATGGGGATCAGATGAGCACGGAGTTGGCACCACCCGGCGCTTCCTACTTGAGTGGTTGAGCTTTGCCTGCCGTTACATTCCTATTGGATTGCTTGAATATCTTCCACCAAATATTCAGGACCGGCCACCATCTTGGAGAGGCAGAAATGAGCTGGAGACTCTTATGGGTAGCCACAACTACAAAGACTGGATCAAGATCACGTAAGTTTCTTCTTTCATCCCTCGCCTCTTGATGCGCTTACTGCTTCACATGGATACTAACCGGCCATGTAGAGAAATGTTCCTCGGCCCAGCCCATAAGGATTTCAAGTTCGAGCCGAAACACAAGTCCAATGCTTGGGATGGGGAAGCGGAGGGATAAACTTTTGATGATGCCACGTACATATAGATTTAGTCAAAAGCAACTGGACATGTCTAGATTAAAGAGTGAATGAAACAGCTATATTGGATGGAGAACTATATAGAAATACAACATAAAATGTCATTGGCACGTGATTCTATATTCAACATCTTCAAACTAGGCAGAAATGCGTCACGTGCTAATTATTTCAGCTCCAGGCGGTGATGACGTCTTCCCTGCCGAACTTGAAAAGGGACCACCTCATCTTCATCACCCTGGATACAGAAAAGCCTCTGATCTCATTCCCCGCCCAGGAAAATAACTCGTCTCCTGATTTTAAGGCTCTACATTATATATTCAGAGCTTGTTGTGGCTATCCCTTGAGTACTTGACACCATCCTTGGCGCGTATCTTTTTGTTATTCCTTCGAGCTTCCCCCACAACCGCACCTTGATTGCAGCCCCTGAAGCTACCTCCATTGCCAATTCTCGAACTGGGGTATTAGTTTCGGCAAAATGACTCTCTACTACAGCCTTGTAAGTTTTTTTCACATCCCACTTCCAGATTGACACCAAATCCACCATGCCGAATTGTCGAATATAGAGTAGCCTACAGTTCCGGCTGTGCCGACGATACATCTCGAGTTGCTTTGACTACACAGCATCAGCCCGAACTAACTTCAGCTGTATAGGTTTTTTGCCTCCTCGTCTTCGAGATGGTGATCTTCATGGGACTTATCGTCCCTCTGCCTTTCACTATCAAGCGGAAGCTGTTCACTTTCATCTCTGAAAGTCCGTTAATAGCAAAATTACAATATGGAATGAAGGTAAGTTGCTAATTGCTTAATATGGGGCTATGCTTCTTGTTAACGAGCTGCTTAGATTACATTTATCTTCATCTTGATTCTCTTCATTGACAGCGTGAACCGGGTGTACCGTGTCCAGCTGGAGGTGACCAACTTCTCCAGGGAGAACATGGGGTGCGTAGCTTGGCCTACTTGGATACGTTTGCAGTGATTTAGGCATATCTAACATCTCTTACAAACAGAGCGGCTGCCCTTGGCACTGACCGCATGGAGGTCCAGGCCCGGAAGTTCTACTCTCAACGTAACATGTACCTTTGCGGCTTTACCCTCTTCCTGTCTCTTATCCTCAACCGCACATACACCATGATTCTTGACGTCCTCCGCCTTGAAGACAAGGTCAAGATTCTTGAGGGCGACAAGAAGGCTGGCGGAAAGGACTCGGCCCGCCTTGCCGAGGCTGGAAACGCCGGCGAGATCGGACGCCTGAAGAAGGAGCTCGATGCAAAGGACCGTGACATTGAGACCCTGAAGAAGCAGTGTGAGGGTCTCACCCGTGAATATCACAGCCTGGGTGACAAGGTTGCCGGTAAGAGCGACGATGACTCCAAGAAAGATCTATGATTTCAATCGTCGAGCCAAACCTTAGAACGGAATCTTATGTGGTCTCAAGCGAAGGTGTTTCATGAGAGACGACAGGATCTTTAAGTAACTCTTATGGTATCAGAATGATGTTGGGGGAAACCAAGCGTCCCGCTTGCTGCTCGCTTTCAAGTGTGATGATACAGGTAACAAGCTGAGCAGCAAAGCAAGAAATCGATAACCTCGTGTGATGGGCTTACGGTTTCCTGCTTTCACAATTATGGTGGCAGTTTGTGTGTGGAGGTATCCAGACGCGTGATGATGAGGAAGGTCTATTAGACAGCGTATGGTATTTTATTTCCTAGTGGTTGACATATCAAACAAAAAGCAATCAAGATATTCTTCCACGGCATAACTTGAGTCCTTCAATAATCCCAACAAGTCCTGGAATCTTGTAAAACTCGGCATGAGCAAATGTCAACATGCAACCAAGATAGGTAGTAGTACTCTGTACCCGACCGGAGTACCACAATTCTTCCTACAGATCATGTTGTCTCTCCTAGATCGCTTTGATTATTCCCATATTCATTTTCAAACAAGAAAAGAAAAGAAAAAAGCAAACTGGAAAAAGAAACCCCCTAACCCCCGAAAAAATTCGCCTCAATGAGAAAAGGGGCTGACATGAAACATTTCATCGGTGTAATTGAAAATGATTCATGGTGAGACGTTAGATTTAACCTGTGGCGCCGGGACTGGCGGATCGGGACCCATGTCCGATAGATATGGATCTATCAGTTTAGAACATGGATTGAATTTGCCATGTCTTGCCCGCCTCCCCCATCTCACTAGTCCGCTCAAGTGTTAGGAAGGTGGCGCATGGCACAAGAGGGAGGGAATTTCGATAGTTAGTAAGTAGGTAGCTACTCCGTACTTTGCTCAAGCCGTGGTTGCCTAACCTGACCCTAAAAATGGAAACATAAATTCACGTCTATTGAATAGTGCAAAAAAGCGAGGTTGGTATTTGTGATTTTTTTTTTTTGAGACGGCAACTTCAAGTTATCAACGCACAGAATATCCCATACCAAGATTGGAGAGAAAGACAGAAAGACAGAAAGACAGAGAGAGAGAGAGAGAGAGAGAGAGAGAGAGAGAGAGATTTCCCATCATGCATCTAGACCACAAGCTCCCGTGGAACACCATTTCTGCGCATTTCGGCTTTATCAAAGAAAACCAATATAAGAATCGCAAGAATGATTTCGCTATCCATGACCGTTTCGCTGATCGCCAATCCGCTGAGCTAAACCATTTTACGAAAACCCTTATCTCGGTTATTGAGGAATTTGCAACTACTGAGCGGGCTAAGTACCCTCCGTCTACCGATCTACCAACGTCGGGGCCTCTCTTCGACGCATCCATTCTACCGGCCATCGAACAGAAGTACCGCCTCGAACCACACAGAACCAACTCCGCAGTCTCCAATCCCCTCAGTGAGGAATTCCAGAATGTCGACTATTGGATCAGTCATGCTCCGTATGACACATGCAATGGGGACCTCGCCGATGCAGTGAAAATGCTCATTATAGCGAATGAAATGCTCGCTTTACTACGTCTGGCAAATCACAAGAAGGTCCCGCTAGCGCGCCTTGATAGTCTCAGTTGGGGTCACAGCTTCGGCGTCGACCATCTTCCAGACGTAGCCTTGCAAGCCTACTTGCTGCTGAACATTGCCGCTGCTGTAAAAGCCAATGCCAAACATGGGTCGGCAGATGACACTGTCCGTCTGACGGAGACGCAGCGGTTCAGGTACTTCGCTAATTGGTGTTTAGCGGACCATGACTTTCCTGCGCAGAATATCCCACATCGCCTGTTTTGGAATGCAAAGGGCATTACTGACAGTCAGTGCTCATCGTGGGATCCAATGAGTCTAGAGACGGATGTAGAACGGGTAGAGATGAAGGCATACTTAAAGATGTGTTTTGAGTTGTTATATCGGTATGACCTTTTGATGAGAGAGCTGGGTATAGATCCAGGGTGGACGGGGAGGATCTTGGGTATTCTGCGTATGTGGGGTGCACGGTCTGCTATCATGAATGAGTCAGGGTTTTGTTTTGCCTGACGAGGCTCGGTTGCCTCTGCGCATAATACGACTATGATCTAGAACACATAGTGGGCAAAGAGAGGATATCCCAACTAGACACTCCATAGTAGCCTCCATAGCCGAAGCATTACAGTTCTAGTTCTCATACCTAACGTACTGGAAGAAATTTAGTACTAATGGTCTTCAGGCTGCTCTAAGCCGCTATCGCAAGTCAGGTGACGGTGTACACCCTGATTAGGTAGGAGATGTCATATCAGATAGATGATTTTGGTGGTGGGGGGTTACCAAGGGGCAGCCAAGGCAGTCCACTACTACTCTATACAGTAGTTCGACGTTGCATGACGTGGCCAATGGAGTATATGCCATATATCGTAGGTCAGTTGGGCAGTGTTTCCTGCCTTAGTTAACCCAGAGAGGGAAAAAATGTAACTCTTGATAACCATAAACCTCCATGCTAGCACAATCCAGCTTCTGGTTAGTTAGTTGTTAGCCGTCCTAACGCTTAGTAAGTGCAATGGTTGCATTCTGACACCAGCAAAGATTGAGTGCTCGCGGTTGTATGGGGCGTATGGAGGGATGCGATGGAAATAGCTGAGTAAACCCCGGTCATAGATTGGCAAGGTAGCGCCAATGAAAGGAGTGGAGAAGTGATGGGGACTTTCAGGAGTACTGCCTAGTACGTCTATCTGGACGATATTATTTCTTGACGTGTACATTGTACTTTGGCAAGGTCGATCAATAAGGAGGACACGGATTTGCCACCACGGAGAATAGTATGCTTGATAAATTGTTGTATATTCAAAAATAAAATTAAAAAAAGGAGAAAGACCGAATATTCGTTTCCTAAATTTAACAAGAGGCGAGAAAATGGGTAACTAAACCTGGGTATTCTATATAGAATCCAAGTAAAACGGTTGCCTTCAAAAAATACAAACCAATTACCAACAGTTCTAGAAGGCCGATGTTTGCACGGGGTAGATCTCATTATATTAGATTATTATGAACACGATTGCCCCTGAAGTGTATTATTGTACACACTCCGTCGTTGCTCGGTCAGATAGAAGCATTCCTTCCGGTATCAAGGTCATTCTGGTCATATAAAGATTTTATGCGCAATACACGGGGTTTTTTTCTTTTTCCGTCTTTGGGCCTTATTTATTTAAACTTCGTCTGGAACATTGCCCATCGCCACTACTACTAGTAAGTAATTAGTAGTTAAGTATTCGGTGTCGAGAGTTCGTTGTCCAGTAGTCGTGACGACGTCACCGCTTTTGTAGATCTCCGGGTCAAATCTTACGGTAATTTGCATACCAAATCAATATCTGACCAGTTTCCATGAACAATCTGATAGAGTCTGACATAAAGAGATTATTTGGGGATTTAATTTCCGATATTCTCAGCCCCCCTTCTTCGCTCTTCCCCTCATTTGTGATTTAATCTATTGGGAGATTCTAATTTCTTTTGGAGACTTGTGCTGGAATTCAAAGTTCACCGACCGCCTTTGCGTATTTGTTTTTCGCCCCTCTTTTTTTTTTTTTTTTTTTTTTTTTTCTCTTAACTAAAGTGCGCCGCCGCCGGTACGAACTGGCTGTTTCTTTTCCCACTGTAGGCTGAGACTGGATGTGTTGGAGGAGGTCCATCGGGGACACCGCCCTCTAAGACGGTTTCCCCGTTGACCGTCTCTTCTCAAGGTATTTTTGTTAAGTTTTCCTTACTATACAGTCAGTCTGAGTATAGATATCGGAGGAAAAGAGAGAGAAAAAAAGTGACCCAAATGACAAGAGCTACGAGATAAATAAATATAAATATGAAACCAGTAAAGATCTGTAAAGAAAAGGGAATTCAATAATTGTAACTTGCAGGAGTTCTCTGTAGTCGTGCATCTCCTCCCCACTCTTTCTCTTCTTCCTCTTCCTCTTCTCCCACTCCCCCCCCCCTTTATCAATTGATTTCTCCCTTGACACTAAGCGCTTTCTGTCTTCCGACCACGAATACCACTACTTTACTTCCCTCTTCCGCACCGCAACTCCTTCTGTCTCCTTCCTTCTCCCTTCACTACCCCTCTCACTCACATACACAATCCATCATGGCCGCCCCTAGTTCGAAGTACGACGACTATGACTTCCCCGTCACCGCGCCGGTTGCCCACCCTGGCCACCCTGGCCACACCACCCCAGAGCAGGATGCAAAGGTGGAACAGCTTCGGAGTGAGTTGGAGCAGCTCGGCTACACTGAGAGGCTGGATACTTTGACTCTGCTCCGCTTTCTGAGAGCGAGAAAGTTCGACGTGGCCCTGGCTAAGGCTATGTAAGTCGGAGGCTTTCCCTACTACTGTTCATTTGTTTGATTAGCGTCCGCGGGCACGACCCAAGCCTCCCGACGAAAACTGTACAATCAGTGATCTTATCCTTCGGCTGGCGTCTTATCCTCGGTCAAGCAATGTGAAATCCAGCACTGACATCTGCCCGTTCTCCCTAGGTTCGTCGAATGCGAAAAGTGGCGGAAAGACTTCGGCACTGACGACCTGCCTCGCACTTTCGAGTACAAAGAGAAGCCGGACGTGTTCAAGTTCTATCCTCAGTACTACCACAAGACGGATAAGGTACAACTACCGTGCCTGTATTGCTCCCAGTCGACTTCGATGCTAATTATGAATAAAATGGAAATAGGATGGAAGACCTGTATACATTGAGAAACTGGGCAAGATCGATCTTAACGCCATGTACAAAATTACCACCGCCGAGCGCATGTTGCAAAACCTGGTCACTGAGTACGAGAAGCTTGCTGACCCCCGACTGCCCGCCTGCTCTCGCAAGGCAGGCAAGCTGCTGGAGACTTGCTGCACCATCATGGACTTGAAAGGTGTCGGTATCACAAGTATCCCCTCGGTGTATGGATATGTCCGTCAAGCCTCTGCCATCTCTCAGAACTATTACCCTGAACGTTTGGGTAAGCTCTACTTGATCAACGCCCCTTGGGGTTTCAGCGGCGCTTTCAACGTCGTTAAGGGCTTCCTTGACCCTGTGACGGTCGAAAAGATCCACGTCCTTGGCTCCAACTATAAGAAGGAACTGTTGGCGCAAGTCCCCGCTGAGAACCTCCCTGAGGACATCGGTGGTACCTGTAAGTGCGAAGGCGGCTGTGAGCTGAGCGACCAGGGCCCCTGGCAAGACCCAGAGTGGGCTAAGACGCCCAAGTGGGCTACTCCCAAGGAGAACAAAGACGTCGTGAAGAACGAGGAGCCTAGTCCTGAGCAGAAGGTTGAGACGCAAGAAGCGTCTCAAGAAGCGCCTCAGCCCTCTGCATAGAACCCTTCACTCCTTTTTTTCCCCTTCTTCTTTCCGCCCCTTCGTTTTGGATCAAGATGGGTAAAGCTACAACGCCGCAGTATTTCTTTATTTCTTTCCTCCAGATGTCTCCGGGAAATAAGTTACATCAGCCATCCTTTTCTATCACCCTATGACCGTCTTTGGTTCATCTGGATTCAACTATTAGCTATCTACTACCTGAATAACGGCTACCAGCTTTCCCATCTTGTCTTCGGTTTCACTTTGGCTTGACATTAGATATTAAACAACGCAATATGAGCGGCGTGAGGTGCTTTTATAGATGGGACTGAGAAGAGTAAATATTGGGACTGAATATAAAAGTGATTATCTGATTGGGGGTTCGTGTTCAATGTACAACGTAGTGCATATTCGTTACGAAAAGGGCGAGTTGTAACACGGTAGTTAGCTATGTTTAGTTGAATACGTAACACAAGTCATTGCCTCAATAGCCGAGATCGATCATGATTCCCAACAGCAGATTATCAACCACGGAGTATTTAATGGTATCATTCCATGCCTAGCGCCGAACACCAACCGATTAGAATTGCGCAAAGAAAACCAACAGGATAGACCTATAGGCGGTCACTTCTTCTCCACAACTTCAACCGCTCGAGTAGCTCGTTCGGCCTTCCCGACGGTCGACGCTACAGCATTTCCATCGGCGGCCCCATCTGTTGTGTCATTACTCTCATCACCCGGAAGCGCCTCCCCCTGAAGTCGAAGCAAAGTCCGTAATGTATTTTCATACACGTCTGCCATCTCCCCAGTGCGCCATAGTTCCCTTTCGTGGTCAGTACCAAGGGGCACATGCAAGTCCCACTTCGTTTTCGCTGATCTCCGGCGTGAGCCATTCGTACTGGGACCGTCGCTGGCGGACTGTGTCTGGCTCTGGTCTGCATCAGGCATGTCGATGTCTTCCATTGTTTGCCTTCCATGGTCTTCCCCACTTTCCAAAAGTCCCTCCTCTTCTAGGTCATCACGCTCGTCCTCCTCTATCGCCTTCTTTAATTCTGCTGCATATATCTCCGCCGCACGCTGTGGCGCATCCCGTCTTAACTGTGCGACTGTCGTTGTAAGCGATTCCAATTGTGCGTAGAGTGAAGTCACGCGGGATGCAAGATGCCCGTCGTATGGTTCGTACTCGACTGTCTCCGCCGGAGCAGTGAAAGCAGCCGGAAAGGGAAACTGAGGTGATGAAGAGTCAAGACCGTTGATACATATCGAGGAGGAAGCCGATGTGAAGGTACGTAGTATGTACTGTTTCCCATGTCCATCAGTATTAAGGATTGAAGTCGGTATATCGCTGAGAGAGTAAGCTATGTACCTCATCGACCAGCTCGCGTACCCGCTCGCGCATTGGGTCCGGTCCATCTTCGGGGTTTGCAGAGGGGGGTAAATGAAGGTCGAGTTTTTGGCGCGAGAGGGCAACAGTGTTACCATAGAGGTATGTGAAATCTGCGGGGGCTTGGAGCTCGATCTTGCGATGCATTGATTCCGCCATTTGTGCGGTGGTCCAGCTGGCCAATATGTGGAATAATTTTAGGTGTGGTAGTATGCGTGGGTCTCTCTTCACTCCGTGGGATATTTCTTGTCTTTGGGGTTTCGCATGTATAAACGCGTCGGACGCGGTTATTTCCTATCCAAATCAAGCGGCGGAGGTCTGGACTGTGCTAGCCTCAGGCACCGATAAATACAATGTAAAAAAAAGGTTGGTGTCGATCTTCATGAGCAGGCGCCCCGCAAACGATGTCATCGATTTACTTTTTCCCTTTCAGCTGGCTTCAGCTGAAGGTCTTTTTGGTCCGATGCCAAGTTTCTTCACTTTTTAGGTCGGTATACGACCAGTGGAGTGGTATTTAGTCATATTCCTTACTGCTCTTTCCTTCTTCATCATCTTTTACTTATGTCTGCCTAATTCTTAATTTTAATCCCCCCCTAAGTGTCTCGGCTCCCTTCTTTATCTCTTATCGCATTATCTACATATTCCCCCCTTTATAGCGCCCTCGCATCAGCCTCCGACCAGCTCAATTATTTGAGATGCGATGATGGTCGGGGTGCAATAGTAGTGGCATCGCAGGATTCGTGTAGCGTTCTTATTATTGGTTAATAAACCACCATGGAGAGCCGCCCCAGTTTGAACCTGATTGACAACACATCCCCGAACCGTCGACTCTCCGACGAAGAGGGCCTGTCCGAGGTCTCCACATCCGATGATCTGTCGAGAAACACATCCAGGAAATGGAGAACACCTTCAGTGCGCCGTGAGCTGAAGAAGCGCAAATATAAAAAATGGCAGCCACACAAGTTGGGAATCACAGACGACGTGGACAGACGCCCGTCGGACGCCAGACTATCTCTGACATATACAAACACTGAGGGCGAAAGCCTTGTCGAAGCGGCGACCTGGCCGACTGCTGAACAACGCGACTTCGCCCCTGTAGAGCAAGAAAATGGTGGCCCCGGTGCAGTGACTGGCCATGGTGTCAGTGGCCTCAAACCTGGTAGCGAGTTGGATATTCTTTATGAGAACCAGCGGGGCTGGTTCTTCTTTGGCATCCCTTTATATTCTCACAGTTCTCTTCTCAACCTTGACCCAGCTGCGTGGGTCACCTACGACTTTCGAGATAGTCCGGTCAACATCACGAATGCGCAGGTGCCAGACCCGAGCTGGGAGTGGGCGTGGAAGACATGGTTCGTGGACATGTCTGGCGATGTAGATGACCAGGGTTGGAGGTATTCTTTCTCTTTTAGCTCCTCATCTTGGCATGGGTCCCACCCCTGGTTTCATTCGTTCGTCCGCAGGAGGCGATGGGTCAGACTACGGGTTAAGAAAACTTCAGAGAAAAATCTTCGCGGCCGGTCAGGTTTTGAGATGGCTCATATGCTCAATGAGGACTACTTTACTATCCATACTTCCAAGAAGAAAAGGGCAGCAAGTTCAGGACGGGGTTCTCAAGGACCGTCTACCCACTTGAGTCGAGCGACGACCAATGTGGAAGAAGAAGGCCCTCTAGAAGAGATCGGAAATATTCCAACCCTCATGCGTGCCCTGAAGAATGCAACGATAGACCGCGAAAAGTTTGACCTTCTCAGAAGGTTTGTGGCAGAGGGAGGCCAGGAGTTATACTACTTGGATGGAAAGGTAAGCGCATATCAACTCGCGCATCTATTAAGCAGTTACTGAAGATCTCCAGATGCAAGATATAATGTCAATGTTTGTCTTCCAAGCCTCACGGTGGCAACTGGTGGCCTACATGGCTGGCATCATCGAGGAGTTGTCTGGGAAGGAGCCTGAATCTAGTGGCATGGATGCGGAGGAAACCCGACGGCAAAAAGACTACCTCTCAAAAGCTGTAAGCACAGCAAAGCGTTATCTCACTGGGCCAGAGATCTTCGCTTCTGAGGGACGAGTGCCTGCTCAGGAAATGTCAGAGATGTTTGATTTGACTCCGGCAGCGAAGAGGGAAAGCCTTTTGGCTAGGTCCTCGGGGGTATTCTCCCACAACCCAATAGACAATGGTGGAGAGATTAAAGGCATTCCTGAGGCGGCAGAGATTGGGCGCGATGGGCACATTTATCAGTATACATCTTGATTGTATGCCCTACTCTGTAGTATGCCCGGTTTGGCTGGTCCAGAGCACGGGTCAGGTGTCCCTTCTTGGGACTTCCCACTCCATAGGACTTACCTATATATTCTCATCGGCCTCTTTTCCCCAACACTAGCTATTACATTTAGCATAGCTCTATAATATTTGAATAGTAAATCTGCGGACGCTACTAGTACCCCGTACACGTCTTGTTTGCGGCGAGTATCGGTCCGATTCCTGGAGGAACACTGACCGCCTGCCACTCCGACACGACAAACATTTTCTAGAATCTCCGCGCCGCAGAGCTTCGCCCGCAGCTTGAAAAACGACCTCTTTAAGATAGGAGCATCTCCAAATTCGTCTGTGACCCTTCGCCCTTTCCATGACTCAGGCACTTGCTCCGTATAATCCTCGATGTTATCGCATGGCCGCCCATGTCTGAAAAGACGTGTACTGTCCACCGTCTTAGACACCGTTGCGGCTGGCCCCGACGAACCTCTCCTGTTCCTCTACCCCCGTTGGTTCACAGCTGCAGTCCGCCAACGGAGGTCAATCTCCTCTATTAAATGTACCTCTAAAAGTACAGCAAGGCAATGCAACACGAGCGGGTTTGTTCCGGGGACGCGCCGGAGGTTGTCACTGGGGGGGTCTACGAAACGATGGGCGTCTAGTGGCAGTGCAGCCAAAACCAGTGTGATTGAAGCCGGAATCTCACAGCATAACGATGGACCTATCGCTGCATCAGATAGTGGACAAGATGGGCGGAAAGGGGTGGAAGTAAAACGAGACAGCGTGAGTCCACCGAAGAACCCTACGAGTTCAAAGCCTTCATTGCCCGATTCCCCGGAAAGGAACAAGTTGGTTGAAGAGAGACGAAAACGCTTGTTCAATATATTTGCCGATATCGACTCAAAACCTTCTCGTCCATCACCACCGTCTCCTCCGAAATCCAGTGCCCCGAGAGGAAGAGACCTCAAAACGCATGCAAGGCCATTGGCAGCCACCCCCAAGATTCAGTCTCATGAGAGAGCGCGTGCTACTATGAAGTCACTATCAGTCAGGGATAGGCGGAAGTTAAGGTGTCGATTGTTTTTCACCAAACGGATGAACCCCGAAGCAAAGTGGAGGTGGACCCTATGGACTAAGCTGGAGGAGTTGTTCGAGCGAATGGAGCAGAATACAACTGTGTGGAAGAAGAGAGGCATAAAACATAAGGAGATGCTTTTACCGGAGGAGACGGTTGCTCTCCTTGCAGGCGCTACGGACATGGCCATGAAAGAAAATGTTTGGTATGTGCCTGTGCACAATGGTTGCAAGGTTCATGTGCTACATCCACGGGAGAGCGAAGGCCAATACAGGAAGGTTGTATTATCTGGTTCCGAACGAGTGGTGGAGCTGGTTGGAGATCGTATTGCACATGCAAAAAGCCTTCAAGAGATGGGTGACCCTTTGGTCGATATCAGAAAGCCACCGATCCCTGTGTTTCCTTCAATGGAAACCATGGCGCGGAAAAATATTCCGATCCCCATTATTAGGGGCGTGTGGGACTTTTATAAATCCGCTAAAGACCCTGCGAATTTAGAGACTCTGCTTCCACGCTCTCAGCATTTGTCGAGTGTCAGGGAATTTGCCGAGCATGTCGATGAAGTTGCGCGGTCATTGCCTTCTTACGAGACCTCTCCAAGGAGCTCTCATCAAAAGCAAGTGGCCAAATCTCTCCTGTCACTATTTCAAACTGAGCGGTACCATGGCTTTTTGTCGACTGCTGCACTGAATACAGCACTGTCTTTCCTCCTTGATCATGAGTTTGTGAAGTACGCGCGCATGATCTTCCTGAGGGCCGAGCATGTCGTAACTGTAGACTCTTTCAATATCTTGTTGAAGTTCGCAGCTCAAAAGCAGGATATGCGACTGTTTCGCCAATTTCTGTTGACAATGCCGCGGTTGAATATCCGGCCAAATCCATATACCTGGCTTACATTCCTTGACTGCCTTGTCTCACCCAAAGCGAAGGCAAACCTCGTCTCGCGTATGATGCAGAAAGGCTATCTCAACGAATCTAGCGCCATGCGCACGGCGCTGCAGGTGACGATACAAAATACCTTCCGTGCACATCTCGAAAGCGGTAAAAGCGTGGACTCCTTTTTTAACATGCTCATCGACACGCAGGGTGCCAATTGGTTCCCCCCGTCGCTAATCAATCAGATGTTGAACGTTGCTGCCAGGAGAAAAGACTTTTCGGCCATGGAGCGGCTACTCCAAATATGCAAACAGCAAGGCTTTGCTGTCAAGGGTTCTACTGTCAACCAAATTGTTTTACTGTTTCGCAAGGATATCTTTTCCCTCCTCCGGTTTCTGTTTCAATACATTGACCGTCCTGAGCGTGTGCTTACAAAAGATGCATGGGAGAAACTGTTCTTGACGGCGTTCAAAGGGCGACACTACAACATCTGCCGTGTGCTATGGAGATACGCATGTATGTATCGGGGCGTGACATACAAAATGCGACAGTCCGTGCTTACATCGTTGCTCCGCAATACCCCATTTCGAAAGACTGGCGATAACTATAATCAACTTTGGCTCACCAGTGCAGGAAAAGTCATCGTGGGGGTTGATCTTCACCTTCCAAATTATCCTCTCAATGAGTCCTTTGCGGATCTTGTGCCGTCTGAGTTCAGCCGTAACCCAGTCGCTGCTCTTGCAACCGGATTCAAGCCTACAGGCGGAGAGCGTGAGAAGCAACAACTTCTGGCTTCAAAGCTGACATTACGTGACACGGAAGTTGGTCCGATGTACCGGCCTTCGAGATCATTGAGTATCATGCTGGAGGCCGCAGCTGTGCTAGATCAGGAGTGGAAATCGGTCCCTCGGCCAACACAATGGTTGATGCAAAATGCTATCAAAGTCTCTGTGAAAAGAAAGTCAGACTATCTGCGGTGAACGTGGTTGAACTGTGCACAGCACCTACTATACACATAATCTTGATTGTACGTGCTGCGGATTTGTCCTGCAGCCATTCACATATCATGTATGAACTGAACATTGCTCTTACGTCTGAACTTTCTGTACATTATACCTCTGTATACTAACCCCTCCTCTTTCTATATATATAATGCCCATGTATAGATACTATAGAAATAGACTTTCGGCGACCTAGCCCTACTGTTGTGAATTGCAGTAGATCGTTAATCTGTATTCGTCACTCATATTCTCTATTGTCGTAAATTGCGTAGTCTATATGTTATTCACAAGGAAACGATCTGCTATCCACATCATTGGTTGCCATTTCCATGAAGCAAAGCTGGCGGCGGTGGAGCAATTGGACCGGACATATCAGAGGGCCCGTACGGATCGAACGACGTCCGCATAGACCCCACGCCCTCCTTCAGATACAGGACTAAACGATAAGCCGAGTTACCGTTCAAATAGTATCGATGCAACCGTTTACTGCGCAGGAACCCCAGTCGTTCATACAACTTAATGGCTGCCGTGTTTGTGATTTCGGTCTCGAGTGCGATCTGCAAAAAACCCCTCTTTTATCAGTACAATAATCCCTTGTAAAATAGAGAGCAGCACATGTACAACAAAAACAACAAAAACAACAACAACAACAACAACAACAACGACCCCTTATGGGACCAACCACCCGGGCCAAACACACCTCATCTGCATCACGAGCAATCATGGCATCGATCGCCATCCGCACCAATTTCGTTGCAATTCCCCGGCCTCGATGCTCTTTGCGCACCGCCAACATCGCAATATACCCTCTTAACGGGCCGCCGCGATGCGGTTCCAGCTTCGAAACTACGACCCCGACCATGGGGTCCGGCAGTGTATCGTCCATGGCCATGAAACAGAGATCGCCCCATTGGTAGAGGAAATACCGGTACACGTAGATACTGTACGGCTCGGAGAGATCCTTGGAGATTAGTTGCCGCATGGCAGCGACATATTCATCCTCGCGTGCGCCGTCATAGCGGATGTACCGGAGGTCCGGTGGTGGTGCAGCGGAGACTGCGGTGGGAGTAGCGTCATGGCTCATTCCGGCCGCGTAATCGGACTCATTGAGAGAATCCAATACGAATGTTCTATCTTGGTTTTTCAGAAAAGAGTAAACAAGCGCGGGGAGGGGTTGGGGCGGTTGTGATAGTTCTGTGTGAGTGTGGAGAGTTTGATGGGGGGGGGGAGGTAAGTAAGAGTTCAGGTACGGGGTAATTTTGGAATTAAATTTAATAAAAATCGCATTAAAAGAAGAACTAACTGTTGCTGTCTGTTTTTCTGCGGAAGCTTTCCAATGGGCACATTCCCTTTCCAGAACGGGACTAGCTTAGAGCTGCTTTTTGCTCAGTAATTGATCCCGGGGCGTGGCGTAAGGCGAAAGTGCGTGCGTTGAGCACTCTCTAAGCTGAATAGCTGGTTAACTACCTAGGTAGTAGGTAAACTCATAGCGCCAATTCTACTCCTTACTCTTTCAATTAATCAAGGCCCTAAAATACCACGCCACCACCAAATTTACAATTGAGGTCCACTCCTGAGAATCTGATGGTCACGGATATATTGCTGGATACTAATGTTGTGCAAGTAAACCGTATCATGCAGGGTTTCTATAGAATATATTCCGCTGCTCCAAGCCCTCGACACTACATAAAGAAGATACCATCACCTATCCTTACCTTTGATACAGTCGCCGTGGCTATCCTTAGCATTGGACTCTAGCTTACAAGATATTTGCTGATGTGTTTTTATTATAATTGGCTAGCGATATCCTTAAGAATGGCTATACATACTACAGGATAGAGAGCTAGGTTACAGGTAATTGGACCATGTGAGATTATCTGAAGTTAAAGCCTGAACAGTAGTAGCTTTACAGATTCTTAAGCCAATCTGAATAAACAGACAAAACACTGCAATATCATTCTTACTACTGCTATCGTGAAAACCACTAACTACTATTCGATTATCATCGCATAGTCAGAGCGCGCGGCCGTTATGCAGCGCTTTCGTATCGCCGGATGGCTCGATAACACTGGCTGCATATCGTGTAAATAACGCAAGTGAGTCTTCGTCTTCAGCGAGGAAGCGGTACAGTTTGGACATATGGATCACAAGCCTTTGACTCTGACCATCGAAATGAGCCAAGATAATTCTACCATGTTGCTCACCCATAAACGAAAACATCATCACCTAAGGAAAACCGTCAGAAAGGTAACACGTTACACTAGACATAACATATGAGTTGGGGCTAGACATACAGGGATTGCTAGGTGCCTCCTGAACTTCTCTTTATTCATATGAGTGCAAATCGTGCCCACAATAACCAAGAGTTCCTCTCGCAGTAGCTGGTCAGGGCTTCCAATGATACCATGGTACTGGCAGATTTTGATATGCGGATCTTCGTCACGCCAAGAACGCCAGTGATATTGGGGACTCCAGTGCTCATTATGTGCGGGAAACATGGGAAGATACTGACTTTCAACTGGCCAGGCCCTAGGAAACACTCAGCCAGAGCATTAAATAGGTGTTTAGTACAGGGAATGAATAGAACAGAAAGAACATTGCTGCTTGTTGTTAGGACGAGCACTTACTCACTGCCTCGCCATTTTATGATGTTGTTCAGAGATCTGGGCTTCTCAGTTCCTAGCCTGGGCGCAATTTCGAGTTCCCATGCCAGCATGTAGCAGATGTTCTCCCCCCAATCCCAAATAGTGTACTTCCCTCCATACCAATCCGGCCCTTCATCTAGATTGGAGTATTTCACCTCCTGGTGATGGGAGACGTCACCCGACTTCTGTATCCTTAGGATACATTGCTAGTTGATCTGTTGCCAACGGCCGGAAGAAAGTGGTAGAGGTATGCTCTTCTGGATTGAAGAACTGGAGGTCCACCGGTAAGGTTGCAAGAGTGTTGTCTGGGATTTTTGACATAGGAAGAGGATTTAGAGAGTTATAGAGATCGTGAAGGGTAATCACAGTCTGCTCTCGTTGTTTTCCCCTTTTGTCTCTGATAGTCAATTGACACCGATATTAGTGAGCTAACACAGATGTTGTTTCGCACATTCGATATACAGTTTCTATAGCGACAATACCATTAACTTGATTGGCTGAATAATTAACAGAAAAAAAACAAAATACATCTTCCTTAGATTGAATGTGTGCCTGCTTACCCGTGGACTTTTGATCAGCTTCAGGCGGAAATAAGAAAGGGTTCTTTGCAAAGGTGCGTGACCATCAGTGTATATTTTCTAAAATAGAAAAAAGAACGAAAGGTCGACTTTTCCCTTGTCGAGGACTTGCAATGAAGCTATGATAGCACGATTGCTATTCGGTAGTGCAGTATATGTATGGAGCAAATGGTTGACTTTTGAGACGTTGTAGGCGCTATATCGGAAAGTGGAAACACCGCAGTCACAGGAATAAATATTCAAGTATTACTTTTCACAACAGTAGCTTTCTCATAGCGATTTACCTAAAATTTTTATGTTTTTGTTGACATCGACTGAAAGGGACTGTAATAACGCTTGTGGGTAGTAATCGGCACAAGTCAAATACAGTAAAAACTAACTACACCCTCCTGTTATCCACCTAGCGAAAGAATAATAGCTGCCAATATGATGACAAGATGCTTCATGTGCTTCTCGTGATTAACCAGCCATGGGCCCCATTTCTGGATTGAAAGAAATGGCTCTTGCGAAATGTCACCGGTATCGAGGTAGTCATAGTATGGTCCGTTGGCCTTGGCAAAGGAGAGGAAGATTTGATTGGCATTTTGGGATATAAGAACTCGGCTTTATAACTTAGCAATTGATATCATAATGTAGAAGATGGATGCAACTTACTAGCCATTTAGAAGCTTCTCTATCTCACCTGGAGAGTTTCTTAACCATTCCACTTGCTTCGCCTTAATGATCTTGGCAATTGCCTCCAAGAATAGTACAAGTGCGACGTTCATGATATTTTCATCTTCTGCTTCATAAATGGTGTTCGGTGATGAGGGCTCTGTCCAATCCGCATCAGCACACAGCATAGTTTTACAATTTTATCCAATAACTAACCTTGGGCCTCCACTGCTTGGGATCCAAACAGATCCGCGATACGCCTGCGTTTAGACCGTCGCGTTGGAGGCGTGGGCGGCACGGCGCGTTACCCTTGAGCTTGCGGCATTTATGCTGGAATACCAAGGTAGGATAAAATGCACCAGGCCAACTCTCATGACCTTCACAAACTATCTCAATCTCGTTAGTGATTTCGACAAGATTGAGGTAGTTTTTGAATTCGGCGGAGGCGTTAAGTCTCGCCTCTGCTTCATCCCACGACCTATCCAGCCCATACTGTTTGATATCGAACTCAATCTATTTCCGACGACGTGGATGAGGTGTCCTGAACATGAGAGCCTGGCCCTTAACAATCTTGCTACCAGATAGAAGGGGATGAAAGTTCTGAGTTGTTTTTCGCTGGTGCTTAGCCTTCTCTACAAGGTCCCACAACTCGCCCTCACTCGCAGGAAGGTGAAAGCTTGCCCTTCGAGAGTCAGTGTCATTATCGCGTTTTCTCTTGTCAACCATGGCGAATACGAGCACCAAAGACCAAATTCCAATGGAAAATGAGAAAGAAGGTAGACTTGCGCACTAGATACTCTTTTTTTTGTTCGTGTTGTGGTAGTTGCAAAGTCCAAATGCGTGGAGAAGGGGCTAATGAAAAGCAGGCCCAGGACTAACAGAACATGTTTACATTCTCAGCCATTCACTGAATACTCTATAGATTGTCTTACACATTACCGTATCAAGCACTAATCAATCAAGATTCTATCTAATAGCTATACACACATCCTGCTGATAAGGCAGAAATTATACATGAAGAATATCTCGACAGATTCCTCGTACTTGCGCACCCTCTCTCCATAGCTCTCTTTGGTCTTCTTTGATGCTCTGGCCCTGGTTTGTTCAGCATCTTTCTGTCGATGAAGTTCACGGTGGGCTTTGTTTTCTCCTCAAGTTCAACAGCTTTCCATGAGTCAGAATGTTTAGCCGTGATTGAATATTATAATTGAGGTCGATTGAAATACATACAAAGCCACAAAGGAAGATATAATAAACGATTCAGACAAGATTAGATCTTAGGACTCGGAAGTGAGAAGATTGAGAAGAGCGAGAAGCATTAAAGCATGTCTATTGCTGTATTTATATTCAAAAAAAAATCGGGGCGAAAGCCTCTGAAGTAGACCCACGATGGGTACAATATTAGGTACAATATTACTTCCCTCCACTTCCCCCCTAATCCAACCAGAAAACATATTTTGAATAGTCAACATGTACAGTGACTACATTAATTTATTCAGTCCTTGTCTTCGTGAGGCCCTCATAAAAGTGATGGCATTGGTTTTATAGATCGTGAAGTTTTAGGTAGTAATCACGTGATAACATACATGCTAACAAGGCATCCGACTGGTGAGTGCCCAGTGAGCAATCAGTGAGTGGCTCGGAGGGCTCGGGAAGCACTCACGTGCTGCCCCTGCTTCCATAAAAGCGGCGGCGTATCGGGACGGAACATGGATTCAATTATTCACGACGAACATGACATGACGTCCCATTTTGGGTTGCACCTGCAAAAAAGCATGTGATTTCCCTCTCCAAAAACCTTCCTTTCTTTTTTTATTTCCCTTTCCATCTCCCTCCTTTTTGCTTTCTTTCTCTTTCTTGACTTCACTTTTTCTGGTGGTTTGTTCCGCTGAGTATTATTCTTACTTGATACGCTGCCGTCAATTCCCACCATCGTCTTCCTGGCGACCGCCCATATGCTCCGCCGTCGCCTGGCCAAGGACGACAATGTCCAATCCTCTTCTACGGACTCGTCTCTCGATGAAAGTAAAGTAGTCCCCGCTACACAGGCTGCGACGTCACCGGAGAAACCGAAGAAAGAGTCATTTGTGACGAAGCCGCGCAGTAAACGTCGCAATGGTCTCATCTTCGTGCTGGGCGGCATCTTCGGAATCCTCGTCGCTGCGTTCTTCGCCAACCACCAGGATGTGATCAGTCTCGATGCGCTAATGGATCTGAACTTGGACACGTTGATGGATGCCATACCGCAGGGCATTGTGAAAGATGTGAGGGAGTTCTCGGTATGTCAACCCTCCTCTTGTCCTTCAAGGAGGTGGCGATCTGATCTGATCTGGTCTGATCTGATTGTATTCTGTCGGGTAGCAACATGAGCGCGATACTGTCAACTATGATTCATTCTCTGTCGGTCTACAACTTCAATCGCAAGGGATTGAAGCCAAGCATCCCATTGTCATGATCCCCGGCGTTATCTCCACTGGGCTTGAGAGCTGGGGCACTGGTGTGTCGTCCCGCCAGTACTTCCGTCGAAGGCTCTGGGGCAGTTGGAGCATGATGCGCGCCTTAGTCCTGGATAAGGCAGAGTGGAAAAACCATATCATGCTGGATAAGGATACCGGGTTGGATCCTCCCGGGATCAAGCTACGAGCAGCACAGGGTTTTGATGCGACTGATTTCTTCATCACCGGCTACTGGATCTGGAATAAGATTCTCGAGAACCTGGCGACGATTGGATATGATCCGACGAATGCCTTTACTGCCGCTTATGATTGGAGACTGTCCTATCTGAACCTAGAGATCCGTGACCAGTACTTCAGTCGGCTGAAATCCTACATCGAGACTGCCGTTCTCGTGAAAGGAGAAAAAGTGGTGCTTGCCTCGCACAGCATGGGCTCGCAGGTGCTCTTCTATTTCTTCAAATGGGTTGAACATCCGGAACACGGTAAGGGTGGCAGTGACTGGGTTAACAACCACATCGCCTCCTGGATCAACATCAGTGGGTGCATGCTGGGCGCCGTTAAGGGTCTGACGGCCGTCCTCTCGGGTGAAATGAGGGATACCGCTCAACTGAACGCCTTCGCTGTGTACGGACTGGAGAAGTTCCTGTCCAAGGATGAACGAGCTGAAATCTTCCGGGCCATGCCCGGCATCTCGAGCATGCTTCCCAAGGGTGGAGAAGCTGTATGGGGCAATGCAACCTGGGCTCCAGATGACCAGCCCGGTCAGCACACGAGCTACGGAAATCTGCTGAAGTTCCAGGAGAGTAACTCGTCCCTGACAAGCAAAAACCTCACCATCTCTGAAAGTCTGTCGTATCTTATGAACTCGAGCGACGAATGGTACCGCAATCAAGTCCAGAGCAGTTACTCGCATGGGGTCGCACACACTACCGCGCAAGTCGAAGCAAACGAAAACGACCCCCGCACATGGCTCAACCCCCTCGAAGCCCGTTTGCCAGTGGCCCCGGACATGAAGATCTACTGCTTCTACGGCGTCGGCAAACCAACCGAACGCAGCTACTACTACCAGGAGGAGCGGGATCCCTTGGTCAACCTAAACGTCAGCATTGACACCACCGTCACCAACAACGATGGAGTCGACCACGGCGTCGTCATGGGCGAAGGCGATGGCACCGTCAACATCCTCAGCACAGGCTACATGTGCGCCAAGGGATGGAATATCAAACGGTACAACCCAGCCGGAGTCAAAATTAAGGTCTTTGAAATGCCCCACGAACCAGACAGGTTCTCACCACGCGGCGGTCCAAACACAGGTAGATATATCTCCAGTTCCACCAGTTATTGTATACCCCAATTAACAATTCAACAGGCGATCATGTCGATATCCTCGGCCGAGCCTCTCTCAACGAACTCATTCTCCGCGTGGCAGGCGGCCACGGCGACGAAATCGAAGAAACATTCGTCTCGAAAATAAAAGAGTACGCAGATCGGGTGCAGATCTTCGAAGAGTAATAGGTACATAGATTTAATACCCCCCATGTTTCCCTTTCCTTTCTTCCTTTCTTATGAATTATTTTCAGCATATATCTAGCTCCTATGCAAGAGATAGCCCTATTATGTATTATGTATAGTTAGAGTATTTGATGTCCTCTTTTATGTTACTTGATGGGTATAGAGAAGGGGGTTTTCGTATAGATCCCGATGATAGGGGGTTTCTAACGTGATTGCAAAAAACATACATGGTGGAGTCGCAGGCTGGCTCTACCTTAGTCCTACTAGTCCATGGTGACCAATTCCACAGTGCGCGTTCCCTCTGTACAATTGGGGTCTGGCAGCAATAACTGCAGCCCCTGTCGAGTTTGAGCTCTGTACTTCGTAGGCTAGCAATCTAGGTACTCTGCAGTGCCCTCCAAGACATCCGTTTAGCCTAGATGTCGGCCAGGACATAACCTATGGCGACGAAAAGTAACCCAGGCCGATCGATAGGCCTGTCCCCGTCAGTCCGCTATAACGAGATCGCTCAGTGAGCTCGCCGCTTCATTTCCTGAAATGTACCCATGGTTACAATGCACCGTTCCAGTCCAGAAATTAACCCAGCAGTTCCAGCTCTGCTCCTGCTTTTAGAAGGGGTTAAAGCACCACACTTATGGTGGAGTCTGGGCTAGCCATCCCTTCCACGACCAACATCATTGGCAAACCCGTAGTTACTAGATACGATGCCAAA
>ML736250.1:42523-141052 GCA_009193595.1 Aspergillus bertholletiae
AAAAAAAAAAAAAAAAAAAAAAAAAAAAAAAGCACTGGGTCCGAAGACCTCTGGTAGCCTCGACCTTGGGCACGTCGTGGTTAGCGTTAATGGCTTGACCTGCGACAAAGAAGCCCACAGCAACTCTCACTTGAACGATTCCAACCGTTTCTGAAATTTGAAGCTCCTATTCAAAAAATTTCCTGAAAGGTGGTGGATATGTTATGATAGCATAGAACTAATATATAAGATAGATAACTATACCGCCTGATCCTTTGCTATCTTCTTCGTAAGCCTGAGTCCATGCATATAGGATTGGTATATACCCAATCCAGAAAGTGTTTCGATAACACGTCGCTGTACTCCCGAACTCTGGAGATAGGCATTGATCATGGATGGTGTATAATTGGATTTCCGCGGAGCTCTGGAATGGCAGACAATGCAGGTTACAAAAAAAAAAAAAGAACAGACCCTTTTTATACTTGGCGATCGTTTCATCGGCTGTTGAATAACTTGAATGGGCAAAGCGTTCATGAACTAGAGTTTCCCAGACCAGTTGGTTACCAATTAGGTGCTGTTTCCTCAATTTTCATGGCAGCTTGATCAAAGTCAATTGTCTGAAGAGTGCCTTTGAGATCGAATTGGCTAAAGTATAGCTTTTTTCTCTAGAGTCTGGTTGATAGGGATTGGAGTATCCATGGGGTATAGAATTGAAGGCTTTTAAGCTGTAGAGTTTAGTAGTATAAGAATATATCAAGATAGTACAGTATAGGATAGTCTAGTTGATGGGTAAAAGTATAATGTCAAAAACGATCACCAAGAAAAGAGGATGAAAATCCATCTCATGTATCCATAACGAGTCAGATGCAAGCAACAGGGCATCCCTTCATTGGACCCGACACGAAGAGCAACCACAGCCCTAAGGTAGTCCAGCGTGCAGAACTACTCCGTACGAAGAGGTGCAATCTACTCAAGGATTGGAACCGTACAAGTAATTCAGGTCGTTGGAATTGTCCAAGCCAGAAGATGTATACACAAGAATCAAGCAAGTAATGTACAAAATTCTTCATAAATCATAACGCTACCGATGGGATTATAATTAATAATAATGCCATGGAATAAATAGCATCCAACGAACTCTCGCTGGGACACGTTCCCGTAGGGATGCCCATGTCCAGCAGAGAAACGTCAAAGTCGTAAAAGTGTTTTCAATAGCAAAAGCAACCTGCGGGTTCTGTCCCAGGGCGGCAAAGATGACTCCGTCTGCATCTGTCGCCCAGCCACTTTTAAGTACTAGTGCCCAAGGTCTCCATTACATGGCAGATGCAACAGATCAGAACTGGTGCGTTGCATCACCAATATCCTCTTTATAGAAGAATGCTCCCAAACAAACCACCACGCGAGGGGGGAATCAGGTAGTCCTGGCCCCGCTCTATATACCAATGCAAAGGTCATTAAACAAAGCATCAAACCCTTCTAAGCACAACGAGTGAAGTGCATGCAAAAAGGCGCCCCAATACTTTTCTCTTTCCATCATGGTCCCCAATCTCAAGGCGCCAACAGTGTGAGCGATCGACAAGAATGTTATAAAAAATAAAGTTTATGTACCTGGCCGAGCACAAGAAAGAAAAGCGAAGCGAAACGCTCGACCAGCTGAAGAATAGCGAACGATAGTAGTGGGAATAGGACGAGACTGTCCGATCTGGAATGATCCAGGTAGCAGCAGTGTACAAGCGAAGGACTCCAAGGACACCAGTAAAAGCTCAAGCTCTTCGACAGCGAAAATCGCGCCAAGTTCGCTAGACCTTTAGAATTAAGATTATTGACGGAGCTTCGAGGAGATTCGGGGCCGTAGGAGAACATCATACAGCCCAACCGGTTTCGCAAAAAAAAAAAGTACGCATGTACAGTTGAAGATGTGCGGGAGAAACAGCACATTCCGGGGAACCATTAAGCCGGATGTGCCGAAGAGGAAAGCAGGCGTATTAAAAATATATGTCGAAATCTGCTCAATGCAATAAAAATCCAGCATGTCATAAAAAATGGTCAAAACGCCGTTCGTCAAGTAGATGAGAAACGCGAGTGCATTATATGCAAACTGATCGAGCTGACTCATGGGCTGAACATATGCCTTCCGGACTCGATGTCGGAGGCAGGGGAAGCAAGAGCCTCGCCCTCCCAGGTATAATGATCATCAACGGGACTCAGAGAGCCGGATGAGATGGAGGAAGACGAGCCAACCGTCCATTCATCACTGTCGAGGTTGAAGTCGCCATCGTAGCCGGCCAGATCGTAGCCAAACTCCCGAGCCGAATCGCCGTATTCCACGTAGTCGTAGTCCCATCGGAACATCTTATCGGTTTGAACACGGGGCATAAACCGAGTCTTTGCGAAATAGAACGCGACCGTGGCCAACAGTCCACCGCAAACCAGATCAACCGCGTAATGGTGGGACAGGTACATGGTTGCCCACCACATCCAAAGAGTATACGTCACAAATAATGGCTTCAGGCGAGGAAAAACCAGGCTCATGAAAAGTGCTGCCAGCGTCGAATCGGCAGCATGCAACGATGGGAAGGCGCCGAAGACGACTGGAGATTGCTTGAAGCCCGAGGTGTAGAGATCGACGCCTAAGAGCTTGTCAATGCGAGCGAGGCCCGCTGGGTTACCTTGCATGGAGTAGTCGGCTGGTGCCAGACCGTACAAGTTCTCGTACCACGGGGGCGAGCAGGGGAAGAACAGCTGAATGGTGACGGCAAGCATGCTGATATAGCCGAAAGTCCGCGCAAAGATGGGCACAATACCGGGAGGTCCAAAAATGAACATGATCAAGGAAACGACGAAAGGAGCTCCGTAATGGCAGAGGCCATATGGAATCCATGCTAGCACGTCGAGAACAACATTCTGATGAGCAGACAGGATGTTGCTGATGTTGGCGCCATAGAGGATGTTCTCCAATGCTGGCAGCACCCGGACCCAGATAGCAGGACGCCAATCGCTCGGAATGAACCTAAGTTAATTCGATTAGCAACTGCCTTCTTGACAAGGCGACCCTGGTGGGGGTAACCGGGGGTTCACTTACTGGCAAGCGTAGAAAAACAGAAGCCATCCAGCAATCGGCAGAAATGGCAGGAAGAACTGGCGAGTGATCGGGAGCAGAAGAGCGAGGATGTACGCAGTGAACATGGCCGTCTTCCCCAAAGGCCCGGGCGACTCAATGACCGTCAATGAGAAGATGGTGACGATCAACAGAAGCAAGTATTGGAAGTCGTATGTCGTCCACCGATGGCTTTGCAGCGACCGGAGCGTGTCCACGGGCGAGAACGAAGTTTGCAAAGAGGATATGGACGAGGACGGCGATATCCTACTCCTCAGCTTCGACCGAAGCTTCCGTCGCATGCGATGCGGCACCAAGAGTTGAATTGAGCGCCATGGTACTTGGATTTGGAGTTTCCCAAACTGATTTTGCGTCCGATCCTTCCATGATGGAAGAGTGGGATTCATCTCTGCGGCGAGTCTTTCACAAGACTCAAGAAATTCCTTCTGGGAGTATCAATTTTACGGCGAGAAAGGTTCGAACGGGTTAGAAGAATGCCGCGAGGGTCGTAAATAAGAGGATCGAAGGTCAGCACAACCTCGGCGGAGCTGACGGAAAGGGGGCAATTCTTCAAGGCGTCAATGTGACGGACGTTGGGGCCAGACACCTGAAGAACGTTTCGACCACCGACAGGGACGGACCGACAGGCGGAGAAATTAAAGGTGAATTAATTATCGTTGAGAGCGCGGGCTCCGGTCTCCAGCGGCCAAACGAGGATGTTTCTAGTGGAGGTCACGTTGCAAGGGTTCCTCTGACGCAAGGCGGACCGTAAGGGCCGGAAGACTGAGAAAACCAGGAACGAGATCAAGTCGCAAGGCAAGTAGATGGCCACGGAGCCGGAGAGTTCGTAGTGGTGGAATTAGAGAGGGGGGGAGGTAGACGAGGATCGGAGGAGGGTGAGGAGAAGAAGAAGGGGAGGAGGAAATGAAAAAGAGGAAGACTCCAGAAGTAAGTATTTAGTAAATGAGACGATACGTGAGGATTTTGCAGGTGATGAAGCGCTGCGCCAAAGGTGAAGAGCGACGGGGCGACGGACGTCGGCGGATACGATTACGGGGCCTAGCGTATCCGTAATTACTGAATTTGGCCCGTATTGTTGTCGTCACGACTAAACCCAATTGAGATACTCCTGTCGATTCCACTAAGCCTCATCGGGGCAAGTTGCAGCCCCCAATTGGGACTAGTCCACCTCAGGAGGTGCCGAGGATGCGATGAGAAACTCCCGGACCCGAAGCCTGAGGAGAAGTCCCAAGGGTCTCAATCGAAAAATCAAAGAAAAATCGAAAATAAGTCATTGAGAGTGACAGAGATTTTCGCTCTCCTCCAGAATCCGGCATTGGAACGGGTAACGTCCGACAGCCCCATACAAACTACGGTACGGAGGACTACTAATCAAGACATGCCTGACTGGCAGGCACGGCGGAGATTCGGAGGATACGGAAATAATAGACGCCGAGTCAACACCAATTAAAATAAATGTGACAAAGGTGATTACAAGGGGGGTCATTAGAAAAGTACAGTAAGCCTCCCCCCCAAAAAAACTCATTATCAAATCGTAAGTAAATACAAATTTAAAAAAGAAAGCAAAAGAAAGTAAGAAAAATGAAAAAAGATGGAGGCGAGACGCTCATTCCAATCCTAGTTCAACCATCAGACCAATCATCATGTCATCCTTTCATTGATTTGGGAATGATACCCCATTTTGGCCCGCTCTCCACCAACGGGAGGACAAGGATCTTCCCAGTCAATTTCGCTTAATCCACAACGGTCACACTGACCGGCCAAAGAAATCGCCGATTAACATGCGGCCAAGCCCCACTGTCCCTGAATTAGTTTAGTATTGGTCATCCCAGTTGGGTTGCTAGTATACAAAGCACGGCCTTTTTTTTTTTTTTTTTCTTCTCTCCCAAGTCTTTCTCCTTTTACACCTTGTCCAAAGTCTCGTCCGGACTCCGGACAAGACTCTTGAGTCTTGGTCAGTAAGCAAATGGGGGCAGTATCCGGCTCATTAGGGCGTCGTATGGATCTGATAGCGGATCCAAAAGGAGGCTCGGATCGACCATCTGGCAATAGTGTCCAGGTAGTAGGTTTACCCAGTCCTTAGGATTACTACAGCGGACCCCAATTTTTATCTTAACATCGTAAGACTTATTTACCTATAGGGAGAGCCCAAGCCAATAGCCGCCGGAGTCAACCTGGTGGCCACTAAGGCAAAGTCAGCCAACATTTTGCTTTCATTTGATTTTTCATTTTATTTTATTTAATTTTTTTGACCCCAAATGTGAACCAAGGTCTTCCAGCCATCTCAATTTTGATCTTCGACAAGTTTCTTTTGACTTCAAGGCTCAAAGCGACTGCCATGTTGTAATTTAGTTCTACACTGAAACCACACTTGCAGTTGGGGGCTGTCAAAAAGGAAAGGGGTGGGGGTAAGAAAGAGGACGCAGAGATAAAATGACACGGCATGAGTAAACAATAAAGCCGACATGACATCCCTGAGCTCTTGGTTGAAAGAAGGCAGTCGTGGTACTGAGTCCTAGAGTCGTGGGTAGCCCTGTAGTAGGTAATGAGTATCGTTTTTCTGCCTTCGACAGGTCGACTAGTTCCCCAACTAGTAGCACATTATTGGGCACACGAGACAGAACTTTTACGGCGCAGGGCCAGGTTACCGTCCGGTAAGGTACTGGAACCATACCAAACCAAAAATCCACTGCGCAGTGAGGGAAGATCACGGCAAGCCGCACCGAGCGGAGCTGTTCAATCCTGCATCCGAGAAAATTAATCCTACATAAGTCGAGTTCAAAAGTCAGGAGCTTGGGGACCACCGCACATGCTCAATTCCTTTGTTGCTGCTATAGTACGAGGGAACTACTGCTCTGTACGGGGTACCTCCGTGCTCATCATACATCCAGACGTGCCGTTTCAAGTTCCGCCCCAACTTATCTCGCGTCATATCACAACGGAGCTGTTATTTTAATCCACTTCAGACGCATAAGCAGGGCTGAGTTATTAACTGAGATTTTGAAGGGTGGCACTGGCTATCGATAGACTTGTCTGTATCAGGTTGAAAAGTTACGAAGTTACTTGATCTGGTTTAATTAATATCTTCTCTCTCCTCCCGATCCAGTTCGGTTCGTTTCCTGGAGGTATAAGAATTTCTGGCCAACTATAAATATGCTTTCTCTTCAGCTATTTAGGAGTTTAAATTGGCCTCCGTTGCTCGTATTCGTTCACCTTGACCTAGAAACAGAGAAAAAATGCTGGTTGCCTGGTGCGAGGTGGATTAATGAGCTCGGACCATGACAGCAGAGCCCAGCGCCAAGGAAATAAGGCAGGATTCAAGGGAGGCTGATCATCATCACCGAGAAACACAGCCCTGACAACCAGAGAAAGCGCTAAAAAGTATTAAAATAAAAAATAAAATAAGATAAAAAAGCGAAATAGAGGGGGAGAGAGAAAAGCCTAATGCTAAGTTCACAATCGAACCAGTATCCTTTGCATCACTTGTGACTTGGATACCTCAATCATGTTCGGTCGGGATGCGGGGGGCCAGAAGGAAAGGTATCCTCTACTATATTGGACTGATCTAATACATCATTCGACATCATAGACTTCCCACTGAACCTCCGTTCATCTTGGATGCAGTATGTCTTTGATGAGGCAACAGCCAGTATCTGGCGACCATCGACCGTTTTCCCCCGGTTCATCCATAACTTTTTCCTCCTTCAGGACAATTTTGCCCCCGTGATGTGAAGATGGGCGCATGGCTCAACATCACCTGATGACCACTGCTACCCTCGTGTCCTCGAATAACAAGTCCGGGCTTTCTGCACGGGAAGTCTGCATGAGGTCATCCTGCATGCTTGGATGACCCATTTTATTTAATCTTTTGCCCGATCTTGGGTTGGGGAGTTTTTTTTTATTTTTTTAATTTATTTTTTGCTTTTTTCTTCCATTCCTTTTTTTCTTCACAGTGAGGGCGTGACCCTTGCATGAAAGTCGACAAATGTTTCCGTTTAGCCGTGACATGCTCAACGATCGCCTGGAGTCAATTCCCGAGGTTGATGATCATAACGGTAAGAGTAGATCAGCAATTCAACCCTCGGTGATTGGGACCATGTCACAACCACTTGCAACCTGCATAAGGTTCATTAAACATGGTTGCACGGTCATTAGACATGGAACCTCCAATTGAGTGGACGCCCCTCGAAGAAAGCGCTTCACCCTCTCCGCAAACTGCTCGTAGCTTAGAACAACACAGCATGCGTTATCCCGGAGTCGATCGCATCGTAGCCAAACGATCCTGTCATGGCTAATCCAATCATAGGACACTGGTGATTTACTACGTTTGTTGGCACCCACCCTTCGTGATCTACATGGATCGGATATCGGATCAGATGCGCAGATGATTTTTATGCACTTGTTTTTATTTTATTTTCCCCCCTCTTTGTGCAAAGCATGCTGTAAGTATTATGCCGTAAAAGTTCGTCTGTCTATAGGTCTATATGATGTTGGAAATCTGGTCAACCCATCAGAATAATTCGAATATGAGGTACTGATCGTAACACTTCATATCGAACTGTACTGTATTAGTTATATCCACTCCGCAGTACAGTCAGCTTTCTATTTATATCCTGGACATTCATTGACCTGTTGGTCGGGGGATGAGCCTGAATCAGAACAAAAAAGGGAACATGATAATGGCTGAGGAATCTCCCACCCTTTATTTCGATCCATGAGTTAGGGCTACGAACTTGCAAGGGTTACGACCATTGATTTGATTCCCAGGAAATAAAGAAAAGACCTCAAGAGGTCACTGTCGAGCCTTTTTGCTGGCAAATCCCAACATGTTCTTTGGACAGTGATTGATTAATTATCCAGGATGAACAAAGACCTACTAATGCAGGTACAACATGGTTGAAACACCTTCATTTCTCGTTCGTACTACTACTACCTAACTAGTTACTCCGTACGACCACCGGCATTTTTCCACTCGGAACCTTTTTCCAACATTACACCTTTCATACCTGAGACAGACCAGGGGGAAAAAAAGAAGAGAAGAGAAGAGAAGAGAAGAGAAGAGAAGAGAAGAAAAGAAAAGAACCTACTAATAATAAATAACAGTATGATAATCATAAAACAAGGCTGAACATTACCCAGAACCTGAAACTTGCCTGGCATACCAGCAACAACAAAACAAACAACAACGAACAGGGCAGGCAACGCGAAATCGAACGGGGCGCTGCAAAGTGGCAGTGCGCCTCCCCCGGGGGGATGGGGCGAAACACGTTTTCCTAGTGATCTGGAGAATGTGATGTCATTTGGTATCCAGTCCCTTGGGCTGGGCCTGCTTCTGGAATGCGTTGGAAGGCGTCCTCAAAATTCACCGTTGCATCGGACTGAGGGGGCGGTGTTGTCAGATAGGGAGTGGAATGTGTGGCGTGTGGATAGTAAGTAATCGTTGTATCCATGGTGTGCTGGTGGACCGGCGTACGGAGTATGGATCTCTTTTCTTTTCTGTATTTTATTTTAACTTTTTTCCTTTTCAAATAAAATAAAAATATAAAAAAAATGGAGTGGTTTTTTATGGTGGATTTGTACCTGCCTGGTTTTGATATGACCTTAAGAGAAAAGGAGAGATCTGTTTCAGACACTTTGGGGATTATCGTTCATCAGTTATTCGGTTTGGGGGCTTTTTTGTGAATCGTCTGAGTTGTGTGGGTGCATTCGATCTTCTTGATATCTAGTACATACAACTACGCTGAAAAGGCGTCTAGACACTGGTATCAATAGGTAGATCACTGTGTTTTATATGATAGAGTAGTCATCTTATAGTACGACACTATATTGGCATCTGCGTCAAGTAGAATGAATCTATGCTGCGGGTTACGGGTTTAGGGCTTTTTGTATGGATCTCTCGTCAAACCTGTGGACATAATCAAAAGGTCTGAGTTACAAAAAGAATAATTCCCCAAGACATAACTAACTAGTCGTGCTTGAGATGACTAACCTATAAAGGTATATATATGTATTTACAATAGTGTATGTCTGCAATCTTCATTTATCGTGACATTTTCATCCTCCCTCCTAAAAGAATGATACTAAGGTACGAGGTACCTTATCCTCTTCCTGCATTCAGACAAGCAAGTTGATACGCTCTACAGCACCTCGGGTCTTTACCATTTCGCTATCAATTTTTCATTCGCCCTAGTATTATCCAGGATAGGACCTGCTAACCACACAGGTCAGGGTAGTTGACTAATCTGAGCCGGGATGGCCAGTTGCTCCATCCCCCTACTGGTCACCGCGACTCTTACTACTAAGATTTCGTTATACCATAGTATAATGCACATCTGATATCACTTCCAAAAACAAACGATATGGTCTGATGCCAAGGAGATTTGCCAGCGAAGAGGCCAGGGCAACGTATCATACGACCCACCTCCAAAGGGGATAATACAAGGTGCATCTGTCGACGTGGCTGAAGCCCTGTATGGTAAGACCCCAGTTTCAAATTCAACTCCAAGGGGCGCTTTGCGCCTGGTATCGCATCCAGTGGTGCAGAACACCAGGTAGTTGGGTACCAACATCCAAACGGCCATCATAACTGTCCCATTCAGTATACCAATAGCACTGCTAACCGGCATAGACCAGCGTGGTTCGGGCAAAGTCCTTCCATGCAGGTACATTTCCCTGGATTGGGACGTGGAGAAGTGTGAGCCAATGGGGCCTTCGGGCTGGCAGGGTCCAGGGATAGTTCTAGACCGTGATCCCTTCAAACCGACGGAGCCACTTGTAGATATCGTGGCCAGGCCTTCCGGCGTCCACGGTTCAGTATTAAGTTTCCAAATGCAGGAAAGCTTATTCCAGGGACTTCCTTCGGTAGTGATATCGAGTAGTTAAGTATATTCCGCGGGGTGTCACAGTTGAAGGTAAGGTCCCGTTGTAATGTGTCCGGTCGTCTTGCTCTCCCGGCACAGTTCTGACAATGATCTGTTAGAGCTCGGGCATACTCTTTCAAGTACATGGCCCATGAGTCCTATTAGGACAATTGCAGAACTGCAGTACAAGATATCTTTAGGACCATCAAAATGGTATAGTTCAAATTGCTGATTGAAGGGTATATCATTCCTGAAGAAAGCCGGACTATTGAAGCTGCATGATTGATATGAGCTTCATAGTCTAGGTCCACAAATGACCTCTAATCTGTTATAATAGTCGTTTGGGGGACTCAAATGGCTGCACTTTCCCTACATGCGCCTAGTATTCTCACAAGACAATCGTATATCATCCCAGCGTCATAGCAGGGGTATTCCAATTGTCTTGTAAGATCGGTAACCTTCACGCACTACCTGTTAGGGCCCTGTTTAGCTCTTCTGTTGCATGGGAATGTGGCAACGGGTATGGTTGTCACTTACGAAGCTGCTAGCACCGGTGCGACATCATCGCATGGAGATATGACCGCAGCTGCGCCTAGTGCACGGAGCCAGTTCCTGCGCCTATTAATAGAGATAAACTCCCGCAGCGAATTATTTATCAATGGCTGGAGAGGCGCAAGGCTTGATCTTATCGATGCGGCGGAGCCATCGGCCCACGCTTTGGAAACGCACAGTGAGACTCTGGGGTGGCTCTATGGCTCAGACGACTTATTACAAAGCTTCATCCCATTTTCCTTCCACGCCAAGGGAGGGACCAATGTATTTACTTCATCCATGCACTGCGTTTATAGCGATTGAAGCATGAAGCCATCTAGGGGTATTCTCGCCAATAACCTGTAGTGATGACCCAGAGGCTACTGGGAATCCTGCAGATGAGTACCTGCTACATCAGTTCCTTCCTTTATATAAATATAGTTAGTAAACAGGAAGCCAACATGCTGTAAAGTGTCTGCTGAAGCATTTGGCTGCAATGAGAGAAGTCACAGAGGCCGGTTGGACGAGCACTGTCGCAACAGACTCGCAACAATGCTGACTATACCGCAGAATAGCGATGCATGACCTTTTAATGATTTGACAGCAATCCTATGTCCTAGACCTCCATCAATCATAGGTCATGATTGTCTCCTCTAGCAGTAGTCCATGCGATGCTGGCATGGCTAGGGCAAAATGACTATCGCAAGCCTACTGATGCAAGGAACAACAATGCAATTCAATACTGGCCTTCACTTGTTTGGGTGGCTGTTTTCCGATTCAGAGCATTCTACCCTTGCCAGCCGATTCAGGGACCTCATGCCGGCATACCACCATGGCCAACCTAGCTGGATGGACGAGGGATCATATCCAGTACATGATAACCCGATCTAAGGGGCCCAAAGCAGCAAGAGTAGTACTTTCCTCGTTGATGTTGGTAAGGATAAGGATAAGATATTGTCGAGCTTTTGTCTAACCGACCTAATGCCCTGTCTTGCATGATTTACCAGCTATCCTGGGTGATACTATAACACCGAACCTATTGATTAAGTGGATAGCACAGGATTTTTTCACAAAGCGGCTGGTTAAATCTCAGCATCAATGATTGATTCTGCTTTAGCTCCTATATCAGCGTACGCTAATCAATGTCAGGTGTGCAAATCAGTTGTCTTCCCACCAGCCGACACAACCGGAGCAACGAGGACGGCCAGATCATTCTCTCTAAGCTTGTAGCCTCCGTAGCTCTTGGGTATAGCAAACTTCTGATCAATGAGATTGTTGCTCCTAAGACTGGGGGCGCATTGGGAAGCCACCGCTCGGACATCTCGAGGGTAGCATACCTTGCCGCTAGGCAGCGGGCTGAGCAGCAATGACGTCAGCTTATCGAATTAATAGGGCTCAAAGTGGTCGATATTTGGCACAAATTGGGCTGCGGTTCAAGCTTGATTTGGTGTGAGTTGGTGTAATCAAGATTATAGCGTGATTGCGTAGGAAGTGGGTTTTGGTCGCTCTGCTCTCCTTTCCTTCACATATCCCGTTCCCCCCCTCATCTTTATCCCTATCTGTTTTTTTCAGAGTTGCTGTTGTCATTTTGTATGCGGCTCTTCCTTGATTCTTTGTAGGAATTATCATATTGCGAAGAGGCTGGGCCCCTTCGGTCATGTATGGGTGAGAATTGTTGACTCCAGCCAAGATGACCCCTTCAGGAAAGGAATCAGATGATTCAACGGAGGCCATCTAAGTTATACTGGGTCATGGAAAACCTAAAGTAGACTCCAGCATCCAATGGCCCACATCAGCTGCCCATCCCTTTCTTCTCATGTATGAAGGGATGAATTTGCTTCTGGGGTAGTACTAGGGACTGAAGTCACCTTGACCGGCTATAACCTCCCGAAAAGCTAAATATGCAGTAAGAGAGGCTTTTACTGTATTGGGGACTTTATATGGCAAATCTTTGGAATCGTCTGCCAAAGTACTATGTCGTCCAGTGGGTAGCATTCCTTGACTACTTGGGAGGGAGCTCCGATGCAAGTAATTGGCTAGATGACGTACAGGCAGGTCAGAAGGGAGGCATGGAAAAAGAACTCCATAATCAAGGTACGGTATCTGATTACCATATATGAATGAGATTATAGTGACACAGCAGGGTATGTACAACGGCCTTACTACCAGAGGCGCGTGTATATATGGTACACAACGGCTTCAGATATATTTGTGCCATGAGAATAAAAAAGAAATAGAAGCTTGATAATGAATAGGTTTGGCGATTCAGGATTGGGTAAAGGTAAGAAACTGACATGTATAATCGGGTCATGCATATCTAAGGAAATCTGTTGGAATATGCTGGCGGAACTTTGGTTAATGATTCGAGTAAGTGCAACTCTCTTCAACTAAAAAGCATCATTGGTCTAGTGGTAGAATTCATCGTTGCCATCGATGAGGCCCGTGTTCGATTCACGGATGATGCACTTTCTTTTTTCTTTCTTTTTTCTTCTCTCGACACAAGTCATATAATACATCTCTGATTGTCCAACCATCATAATCATCTTTCCTCTTTTGTTCTTGACAATATACCTAATTTGATCCTTGCTCTGCTGTCTACATGTGAATACTTCCATGCAAGGCCCACTGTTCATTAACCCCTTTACTTTTTAGATCTAAAATCTTGAACCTAGACTGGACACCAGTCATATTGAAGCGACATGTACTAATTTGTACTTAAATGCGACTATTTCAGGCGACTGGGTCCAAATAATCCCCTAGGCTATTCTCTACCTTACGCCACGGCGATAATTGGCGATGAATCATCCTCCTCGGAGATTATATCGCCAATAGCGCATGACAAGAGGAGTCGTAAGCTGGTCAGGAACCCATGATACCTTACTCATTCTCAAGCAAGCGTGAGGCAAAGATCAACCTTTACTCCGCGTAGCCGGGACCCCTTGCTTTGCAAGGAATGCCTTCATGATGGCCAACTTCCCTATCCAGCGGCCCGAAGAGGGCCTCTCCACTCTTGATGTCCCTCACCCATGGCGTCCACAGACGTTAAAAGGGTCTGGAATCAGGGCCAGACCAAAATCCTAGCTCTATCATTCACTGTTTAGCGTCAAGCTTGTCTCAATGGGCTGAAACACCATGGCATCACAATCGTCCGATGCTTTTGAACTCAAAGAGGCCAATGCCAGTGTATCCCAGGTACCCGTGGAGGTTTCAGATAGCAATGTGGGCTGGGATGGCGACGATGACCCCCAAAACCCAATGAACTGGTCGAACGCTCGGAAAAGGGCCATCATCTTGCTGATTGCCTTCGCTACCTTCAACGAGTGAGTATAGTCAGAGCATCAAGATCTACCCTGGCACACGATGTATGTATATGGCTTCGTACTGATATCACGTTCCTATCAGTGCCGCAGCTTCAAGCATTTTCACCCCAGGGGTACCGCTTGTTCTCGAAGAATTCCACAACACAAACCCCACTGTATCGCCGTTCCTCATATCGGCCCATATCATTGGCTTCGCGACAGGGCCGCTGCTATTCTCCCCGCTCAGCGAGATCTACGGGAGATGCCCGGTGATGCACATTTCCAATATTGCATTCTTCTTCTCTTGCATTCTCTGCGCTGTCAGTGTCAACGTGCCTATGCTGGCCATCGCTCGCATACTTCTGGGAGTGTCGGGCTCGATACCCAACGCATTGACAGGGGGGTTTGTAGCGGACCTGGTACCTCTTGAAAAACGGGCGAGCTCCCTTGCCCTGATGTCCGCCGGGACTCTATCAGTATGTAGCCGCCCCGTTTTTTTCTTTTCCTGCCAAAGAGCCCAATATGCCTACTAATGAACATGCGGTTCCAGGGCACGGTGATAGGTAAGCTCACTTCCTCGAACAACAACTACAACCATACCCTTTCACAATCAGCCAGACTCACAGGATGAAACCTCTTACATTTTAATCTAGGCCCCATTGTAGGCGGTTACATGTCACTAACTATCGGGTGGAGATGGACATTCTGGCTTGAAACTGCCGTGGTATATAACCCAAGTGAAACCCTATACAACATAAAAAGAAAAAAAAAAAACAAAAAGAAAGAGAATACCCCTTTTGCTGATACACGATACAGGTGGGCTGCAGCACCATAGTATCATTCTTCATCCTTCGAGAGACCTATGCCCCGGTCCTCCTCAGAAGCAAAGCGGCCAAACTCGGCACCCAAAAACCCTTCAAGGAGAGTGAAAGCCAGTGGCAAGTCCTCCGGCGAGGTATCTCCCGACCCATGAAGCTCTGCTTCTGCTCGCCCATCATGCTCATCATTACGGTCTACAACACCATCGCCTACACCTACATGTACTACGTGATCACCACCTTCCCCACGCTCTTCGGCCAAGAATACGGCTTCAACGCCGGCGAGATCGGCCTCGCCTACATCGCCCAGGGAATAGGTTGTCTGACCGGCCAGTACGTCGTCGGCCGCTTCGCAGACTGGTACGTACTGCGCCAACAAGCCCGACACGGCGTCACCACGCCCGAAGATCGCCTGCCGCCCGCCATCATCGGCTACGTGATTATCGCCATCGGCATGATGTGGTACGGGTGGTCGGCGCAGACACACGCCCATTTCATGGCCCCGATCGTCGGCTCCGGTGTCGTCGGTTTGGGCATCGTCGGTGGCTTCCTCGTCGTCCAGGTGTATATCGTAGATGCCTTCACCATCTACGCTGCTAGCGCGTTGGCCGCTAATAACCTCATTCGCGCTATCATTGCCGCCCTCTTGCCCCTGTCTGGCCCCGCTATGTATCATCGTCTCGGGTATGGTTGGGGAAACACTATTCTCGGCTTGGTGGCGTTGCTTATCGCCCCGACTCCCTTGTTGCTGATGAAGTATGGGGCTAGGATTCGGATGCGCTGGCCCGTAAAGCTGTAGAGTTAGAGTAGTTTTTGACTAGAATGTTAGTATTATTATTGTTGTTCCTTTTTTTTCGTCTAGTCCTTCCTTACTTGAAATCATGGTGGGTAGTTTTGGAGGTAGACAAAGGGCATAAAAGGCGAAATCAACAATTTGTATGAACTATCCGCAACTATAACTATGGATGGATCATTCTATTCTCTCTCTCTGAGTACCTAGTACCTACTACCTAGTGTTTTTCTCTGCCCTCTAAGCTAGAAATTGCTTATCGGTACTAGTAGAATAAATACAGTTCGACTTGATACTCGCTTTTGCCTTCTTTGTGTCTGTCATAGCATACATAATGATCAATCAACAAGGCCCAACAACCCATAGTTCTATCTATATACACCCCTACCCAATACTGGCATATAAAACTATTTGGCTACTCTCTTAGAAGCTTCCCCAATAGTGCAAGTCATAGTCCACTCCACCGGGCCTCCACAGAGGCAAAGGCGTATAAACCGGGATCGGCGAGGCCGCTACACAACAATTAGCATTCCCACAGCAAGCCCAATACCGAATAACAATGGAAATATGGGAGATGGAAAGAAAAGAAGAAGAAGAGAACTTACTTCCAAACCCCGTGCTCGCAGCCGCCCAAGCTGGCAGCCCCGGCTCAACCCATCCTGTCGGCTTCTCTGTCACTGTAATAGTCTTCGTATAAGCCTTGGGCACCTCACCGGCCTCCAATTGTTCGATCCCATCATTCACACCGTACATCCCATCGCCGGTCCCGAAGACATTGCTGATCTTATTCACAACCGCATCCCCCATCTCAGTCCACACCGAGATATCCTCCACCGTCACATTCGTCGCAAAGGTCAAATCGTTCGCAACTAGGTATAGTGGGGGCCGTTTCGCACCGTCGGCGACAGAGCCCGTCACGTTCCGGAAGACGATGTTGCTGAGCGTGACGGCACCCGTGTCGGGGGAGAAGGTGTTCTGCCAGTATTGGTTGATGTTGACGCCGTAGAGACTGGCTTTGGACCGGAAGTTTTCGAACGTTATGTTGCTGACGTAGCCCGAGCCGCCCGGGTAGGTCTTTATAAAGGCTATGTTGTTGCCCTGGAGGATGCTGATGTTTCTGGCGACCTTTTTTTTTTTTTTTTCTCGATTAGTCTCTATTATTAAGGAGGGCGGGGGGAGGAAGGTGTGTGTACGATGTTGGAGATCTCGGCGGAGACGTTGAGGCTGCCGATTGAGAGGCCGGAGCCTGCTTGGTTGCAAACTAAGTTTTCGACTAGGGCATGGTGGGAGGGACTTTTTATGGAGACGCATTCGTCGCGGTTTGTTACCTTTTGTTTGTCCGCATTGCGTTGTTAGCGTGTGGTTCTTGGTTGAAGGGTTGTGAATGGGAGTTATACTTCGTTATCGTGGATGTAGTAGTTCGACCCGATTGCGTCGATACCATCGTAGCTGCCCAGGTTGGCTCCTCGAATGGTGAGATGGTACGCTTCAACATTCACGGCAAAGTCCAGAATAATATGGAACTTGGGACTATCAACCAGGATCAGGTCGTGGACGGAGGCGTTGGTGGGCGAGATCAAGCGAACGAGACGGGGGCGATCCGTGCTATATAGTAACCATATTAGATCCATCGAACCAGGACATTCGCAAGAGGCTGGATTCATCTCGTACTTATTCAAATTCCGATACAAATACCCCTGGCCCTGAAATGCACCCAATCCATTGGAAGAATAAAACTCGAAATCAACGGCTATCCAGCCAAGTCAGCCTCTCCAAGTTCTGACCTCTCCCATGGATAGATGATAAAAAAAAAAAAAAAATCTTACCATTAACAATCACCAAAATATCTAACAGAAACTTATCGTCACCCTCTCCATTAATAGTCTCATTAAGCACGTCAACACCGGCAAACCCCTGGAGGATTAACGAACGCTCAATTTCCCAGTTCCCGCCGTAAGCAGCCGTGATCAGTCCGTCCAGCTGAAAGGCCCAGTTTGTGGCATTGCTAAGCACCACGCCCCGGTTGAGAAGGTATTCACCCTCTGGGACGACGAGCCGACTCCCAGGGTTGGGGCGGACGCAGTCGTTGAAGGTTGTTTCGAGGGCGGTGGAGATGTCGGTGCTGTTGTCGGCGACGGCGCCGTAGGAGAGGATGTTGCATTCGGTGGTTTTCTCGGAGAGGGGGGTTGTTGGACCTACGGGGCCGATGAGTTGGCCCACGGCGAGGGTGGAATAGAGGAGCAGAAGGAGCGGACGCATTATGTCTGACGACACTGTGGTTAGGTTCTTGGTGCTGGTTGGACTTGTGATGGAAATGTGAGATTGTTGTCGGTTCTGGGATGCGAGTTTTATAGCTGGGGGGGGCGTATCTTCTGTTACTAGTTGCAATTAATATAGTTAGTTATGTCACAAAGTACTATACACTCGGAATTGCGACATGGGACCGTAGTCTGGAGTATTCAGAACATAAATCTGCACGTCGTTAGGGCTACACTTGCTGATTAAATCTATATAACAACTCAAACTCTATTGTTACCGACAATGACTCCAAGGCCCAGCGCCAGAATCCAAGAAGTAACGAATAAGATAAGATCCCTAAGTCTTTCTCCCTAACCAGCAAGCTAACTATCGTCTGTTTTACGAAATCCACGCCCGCCAAGGGTGCAAAACCCGAGGCTTATTCAATTTACCAATCAATTCCAACACCGGGAGACTCTCGGCGGACGTATTTATCAACCGAGATCTCAGGGAAAATAACCGAACCGTCAGCAAAGATCCTTCCAGATATGACATGATGATATTATCTTATTCAACCTATTCGGGGCATCAGGGCCGGTTGTCGTGATTTTAGAGCCGATCAAGTCATTACTTTTAATATAAAATTCCCTGCAGGGAGAGGGAGATAAGGGCACGTGGATTGCGACATGACGGTGGATATGGTGACAGCTTAGCCTGGAAAGCTTGGTTGATTAATGTTAATGTCTGGAAGCTTAGCCAATTTAACCGTTAAGTTAGTTCCTTGTTCCATGCTTAGGCTAAGCTAGATACTCTAGAACTACTTTTACTACTATTTTATCTAAATTGCGTGAGCTCATACACGAAGAAATGATGTCATTCTTTAAGTTAGCAGAAGCTGTCCTTGCAGATGGACATTAGTTCGGAGGTTGAGTATGAGGGGAAAATTTAAATGCAATTTAACTTAATTAGTTGGATAAGACAAATAAGACAATTCAATAGTATGTTTATTCATAATGCGGTGATTGATTGATGCGACCTTCGTTCTTACAAATAAATGTAGACCCGAATTTCACCCGGCCCTGATAAATTGAGCCATAACAGAGTGGCTGGTTTAACTGCATTTAGAAACGTCTTTTCGTGTTCGAAAACGAGAATACAATTGTAATCTGCCTCCTTTAGTTTCTTTTCCCGCTATTCTCCTTCTGCAACGCCTCTTTCCGGGTCCTAGACTCGGGATCAAGATAGGGCTTCTCAGCCTGCGGAGCAACCCGCAAACCATGTCTCAGATGAGGAACTACACGTCGAATTAGCCATTGCTCTGGACTGGAAAACAAAAGAAAGAAAGAAAGAAAGAAAGAAAGAAAAAAGCTTCAACACTTACAGTAGTCAAAGATACCTGTATGGAAAGTAGCTCGGTTATCCCAAATCGCAACAGCGTTCTGCGTCCACTTCCATCGCACCTGGAACTCGTACCCCTCAGCGACCGTCCGGTATAGAGCGTCCAGGATGCCATCCCCCACTCGCTTCTCGAGGCCGATAATCTCCTTGGTGAAGTTCTCGTTGACGTACAGTGTTTTCCACTTTGTAACGGGATGGGTACGAACGACAGGGTGCTGGAGAGTGTGAGTTTTACAATAAGTGATTCAATAGCCAATACGAATGGGCAAGCTTACAATTGTCTCAATGGGGTCCCTTCGCAAGCAACCATTCGTTCGAAGTGCCTTTTCCGCTTGCTCAAGGCCGCTATGCTTAGCTTCTAAGGTTTCAAGGAAAGCCCTCAACTTGGGCGATAGAGCTACCGACAAAATACATTAGCCCGAAATCCCATCCCCACCACACCCCAAGCCCTCTTCTTCACAGGATAAGAAAAGAAAAGTGGAAAAAAAAAAAAATTTTTTTTGAAAGAACTCACATTCATACAACGCATATCCACTCGCCCAAATCGTATCACCGCCGGTCACACTCCCGTCGGGTCCTGCATTGGGCAAGGTATCCATCTTCAGAAGCGTCAATCCCGGTGGCTGAATCTCATAGCTCACATCCGAATGCCAAATCTGATGCGATCTCCCATTCACCGCCGTCTCATCCTTATAGATCGGATGCACCCAGGGCAAATCCGGGATAATGCCGGCCATCTGATGAATATGCAGATCGCCAAAGTAGGCCCCGAAGGCGATCTGCTCGTGCACATCTAGGTCCTGGTCACGGAAGAACACGACGCCTCGTTCGGCGACCAGCCGTGCGAGATCATCTTTTTGCTCGTCTGTAAGGTCCTTCAGCTGGAGGCCGGCGATCTCGGTGCCGATTTCAGGGGTGAGGTGCGTTATCGCGGTGGCTGCTTCCAGGAGGCGGGATTTAGCAGGGTCTGCGGAGAGACCGCGGTCCGTGAATGGTTTTTCGATGAGGTTGGGAAGCTTGAAGGGGGTGTAGTTTGGGTATTGGAGGCCTGCAGCGCGGACGGACTGGAGGGGCGAGACGCCGCGGGGGGTCTCATAGTCTGGGTGTGGCAGGTTGGAGGGACGCTCCGGGAGGGTGAGTTGGGGTTCGGGGGCTGGCATTTTGTGAAGATTGGCTGGGAGAGCCTTGAGGGTAGCAAGAAAAGATGGCTTGGAATAGGTGGTCCAGAAATTTGGAGGACTATTCTCGCTAAATAGTTTAAGTATCTTCTCCTATGCCCATAAGTTACATCTCACCGAGTATAGCATTCTCTCATTTTTTAATAATATAGTCTCGTACTGAATTGAAAAATGGCCATTATTGGTGGGCTTATAGTCTCGCGTCATTATAGCTGCACTGATGCTATGCTCAGTATTAGACTGGGAGCCACTGAAACATTGTCTAGAAGGTCCTAGTCTAAGACATTCGACTCCCCAATGAGGGTGTGATCTATGCCCAAGTTCTCCCATGGATTTTCTATCCTCTGCACTGCACATCTAGCTATCAAACAGAAAATCTAGCCTCTTGTTACCCTGATCGCTCGTCGTCTCAAGATAGTGACTCTTCTCCTCGGTTGTCATTGCATCCCATTTGGCGCGTTTCCATTTATTCCTCGCCACATAATAGAGCTTTGCGAGCACGTATGCTATAATAGTCGCTACGTTGATTGCAATCAGCTGTGAGTTTCCGCGATGGTAGTATGGCTTATCATCCTCGCGGTAGATATTCGAAGACGCAATCCCAGAGAGCTGAATGGTAATGTTATAGAGAGCCGCGCTGACAGCCCTCGTTCGCACCGCATTGCTCAGCCGAGAACACCACCCGACCTGTGCAGCGTGGATGGACGGCCAGCCAAGTAGGACAAAAGTAACCGCGTAGAGCCCCCAGTGGGATAGCGTACTAGCCGAGGTGTACAGAACAATCAGGAGGGGAAGAGACCAGAGTTGAGTCAGGATTCCGAAGATGGAGATCTGCTTGAACCGTTCAGACAACTCGGTGATGATTAGCAGGTTGATTGCTGCGAAGACGGTGACCGGAATGCCCAGTAGAGTGGTTTGGAAGGTGCTGAATCCGATGGCCTTCAGCGACAAGCTGAGATACGTCTTTGGTGGCGAGGTAGGGATCTCGAACAGGATACCGATTATGTAGACTGGCCACAAGTCATAGTCCTTCAGACTCCACCAAAGCATCTTCAAGCTTAATGCCTGACGGTTATGCATATCCCCCTTCGATGGGTCATCACGCAGGACACGGTTGACGATGATCTTCTCTTCTCGCTCGGTGAAGTATCCCTTGGGATTCCACCGTGTTGCTGTCTGCGTGGGGCCTGGAACGAGAAAGAAGAAACTTAAGAATCCGATCACGATACTGATCAAGGCTTCAATAAGAAAGAGCCACCTCCATCCTTCACGGTCCTGTACGCCCCGCATATGCAGGACACCGTAGGCGATGAACGAGGCGATCACCCCAGACATAGAGTCAACAAACCAAAACCACGCCAAGCGTACCGGCATCTCGGCTTTCTTATAGAAATATGAGAGGTACAGGATCGCATCTGGAATGAAGCCCCCCATGAAGAAGCCAAGGAAGAATCGGCAAGCAAAGAATCCGGCTCTATTATGCATAAAGAACTGTCCACCAGATGCCAAACTCCATAGAATAATCTGGATGGGAATCCATCGGTCCGGACCAATTCGCTTGCCAATCATTTGAGATGGAATCTCAGCAATCAAGAAGCCGATTCGGTACATGTTCTGCGCGTTATTGTAGTCGTTGGTGTTGATGTGCAGGTCCGGCAGCAGGTTATCGGCAGCAGCATTTCCCAGGTTGCCTCGGTCAATATTGAGTCCAAAAAACATAACGAGGATCCAAAGAAAAATCTTCAGATCAGTTTTTCGGCGCACCGATCTCTCCTCGCGGTAGGTCCACCTCTCAGAAGGATCAAATCGATGTAAATTCTCGTACTGCGGATGTGGTTGGTAGTATTTGGCCAGATTGGGATCATCGAACACACTCCTCGTAGTAGCAATAGCATCGAGATCGACCGTCTTTTTCTTGGAGTAGAAAATGGACAAAAGGGTTTTGTACTCGGGTACATCTTCTGGCTCGACAAGATCGATATGCGTTCCATCTTTTGCGACTTCGGTGCTCTGGATATCCCCAGCCTTGTGTGACCGAACTTGGGGGCTTCCTGCCTGATTTTTATCGTTCAAATGACTGGAATCCGATGAAGTTGACATCTTGGTGGTATCCTTGGACCAAGATCAGCAAACACAGTCCCAAAGAGAACCAGTGCAGGCTTAGCGCAAGGCAAACGAGGGCTGGCTGCTCGATTCCATTGAATGGACAGGGGGCGTATCAGTTATATATATAACACGGCCAGCATTGCCTAAGAAAATTTCCATATATTGTATCTTTGGAAATAATATCAAGAATGGAGTGCTCCCAGAGCTTGATGGTGCAATCGACGAAGTGCTGTCCCGGTAAGCCAAATGATAATAGCATCATTGGTATAGATCTAGCCCTGAGAGTTCCTACTAGAATGATAGGAAACGGATAATAGCGAGGCATGGAAATCTAATGCGAGCTAAACAATGGCTAGGTGTAGGAAAATTGCGGTTAGGGCGTTGCTCGTCATGTAAGTGCATATGGCATCAGCACTCACCAGATTGTCCCCATAGCCCGACTCCTCTGCCTAAATGCTTAGGGCAAATTGGCTCTGTGAATCAACCAGTCGCTATTTCTTGCAAAATTTCTTGATAAGCCTCGAGCTTATGGTTGGTGGATAAATTAGACACACTAGGAACCCTCTTCCAACATTGAGTCGATGGCTCATCTAGAAGACGAAAGGGTAATATCCTTCAAAGTAGTAAACCACCCTAGACCACAACTAAAGGTGGCAGCCACCTAGAACTACATCCGAGCACGTTGGTCAAGAGCGGTGTTCCACAATATGTCGACAAATAGCAAGGCTATCAAGCTCCAATGTCTTGAGCGGCGTTATATTACAGAGCACTCTAGCGCGACTTTTGGCATCCCCTGGCCGCGTGGAAAGTATTGGCCTGACAGAGTCACATTCGCGTGTTCTAGCCATAGAAACAGATCCATCGCTTTGCAATCATGGGTGATCGCGTACTGGCCAGATGGGTCAATCAAATGGACCGCGCACGCCTTTGCGGCAGATACCGACCTGGTTAACGGCTATTTTGTGGAAGCATTCCCAGCAACGCCTAAGCACATAAATCCTGCTAGCGGGGGCATTTTGATTAAGCAGAATGCCGGTACAAACTTCATCGAGGTTGACACTGGCAAGATCCGCGTGGTATTTCCTACCGCTGGCCCAGACATTATCAAGAGGATCATCTTGAGCAATGGCACGATAGTTGGCACAAATGGCCGACTGATACTATTGTTAAACTCATCACCTTCGGTGGGGACAAACAACCCAGCTAGTCATCAATACCAGAGCAGCATTGAAAGCGTAACTGTGGAACAGGAAGGCCCCATCAGGGCTTTATTGACTGTCCGTGGAAATCACCGTGTGGTTGATGCAGATAACCGCTCACAAGCACCATGGCTCCCGTTTATTCTGCGGTTTTATCTGTACTATAAATCGGGTTCCATCCGGATCGTTCATACAATCACGTATGACAGAGACCCACAGACAAACTACATTAAGGGAATCGGCGTTAGGTTTGATGTCCCGTTGGCAGATGAGCTGCCTTGTAACCGGCACGTCCGTTTTGCAGGTGTTGATGATGGCATTTTTGGGGAAGCTGTACAGGGTGTGACCGGTCTTCGCAGAGACCCAGGGTTAAATGTCCGCACAGCTCAGATTAACGGCGAACCCCTTCCCCCTATGGATACTTGGGACGATGAGGTTCGACGATATATGAAGTGGGTGCCGTGCTGGAACGATTACAATATTTCCCAACTGTCGCCAGACGGGTATACTATGAAGAAAAGAACCGCAGCAGGACACAGTTGGGTTAATATTCCGGGCGGTACTAAAGCTGGTGGGCTTGGATACCTTGGCGGTGCAACTCAAGGAGGTTTAGGGCTGGGGATGCGTTATTTCTGGGAACGATACCCGACTAGCTTGGATATTCGAAATGCCGCCGGGGCTACTGGGGATATCACGTTGTGGTTGTACAGTCCATCTGCGGAACTCATGGATCTTCGCCCATACCATGACGGACTAGGGCAGGAAACCTATGACGATGAGCTTGGTGCCCTGTGTATCACATATGAAGATTGGGAACATGGTACAGAAACGCCTTTTGGCGTTGCACGGACAAACGAGATCTTTCTTTTTGCCTTCGACCATACTCCCACGTCTGCACAGTTAAGTAGTTTGGTACAATATATGCGAAACCCACCGGTGGTGATTCCAGACCCTGAGTACATCCTACAAACCGGCGCATTAGGCACATTTTGGTCAAGGGGTGTCTCCACAGAGAGTACCACACCGGAAGAAGCGGAAATTAATCGAAACCTTGACTTTCTGTTGGAGTTTTACAAGACACAGATATGTCAGCGCCGATGGTACGGCTTCTGGGATCATGGAGACATCATGCACACTTACGATGGAGACCGCCACACCTGGTGCTATGATATAGGAGGCTATGCATGGGACAACTCCGAACTCTCTCCTGACTTGTTCTTCTGGTTATACTTCTTGCGGACGAGCAGAGAGGACGTATACCGCCTGGCTGAAGCCCTTACCAGGCACACAGGGGAAGTAGACGTGTACCATGCCGGGCCATGGAAGGGGCTTGGGACCCGACACGGAGTACAGCACTGGAGCGATAGCTGCAAGCAAGCTCGCATATCGAATGCCCTGTATAGGTGGGTATTCTTTTACCTCACGGGGGGCGATGAGCGCACTGGTGAGCTGCTCGAAGAGACACTACATGCAGAAAAGACTTTCTTAGCTCTAGATCCATACCGTAAGGTGCGACGGGATAAAACATCTTATAAACCCACCTCTAAAGCTGTATCCATTTCTTTGGGAACCGATTGGTCAGCCTTTGCAGCAGCATGGTTCATTGCCTGGGAGAGACGGGCACCAGGCTGGGAGGAGGCGAAAGGCAAGCTGTTTTCGTCTATGGCGGGGATATCCCAGCTCCGCAATGGTTTCGTAACTGGGATGGCTCTTTACGATACCCAGACAGGGCAAATCCATCCTCCCTCGCACGACTTACCAAACCATGGAGTTGTCCAGGTATCCCATCTTTCCGCCATGTTCGGCCTGTTCGAGATCTGTGCCGTGATTATCGACTGCCTAGCAGGTGATCTACCGAGGGGGTTTAAGAAAGCGTGGGTGGACTATTGTCTCCATTTCAATGCCACCAGAGAGGATCAAGCCCAGCGGTACGGGGCAGATTTTGGAAATCTGATATTGCACCAGGGGCATTCCCGCTTGACGGCATATGCAGCCAACCGCCTTAAAGACCCAAGTTTAGGGCAGCGTTCCTGGAACGAGTTCTATCATGGTGATGGGTATGCACCAGACTTACCTTGGGTCAGCCGGTCGGTAACTGGATGTCACGTCCCAGTAAATGTCGAGGAAGCGAGCTGGATATCCACCAATCTTTCGTCGCTGTATGGTCTGGCGGCAATCCAGAATCTTGCGTTGGTAAGAAGAGCTCTATCTTAGCACAGACAATGTTCAGCATTCTGTAACGGTCGTTATATTGATAGCTAGCAAACAGCAATATTTGGAAGGTGTTCTTGAATTTGTTTTAATTTTCTTGTAATTTCGTTTAACTATGCAGATTTACAGTTAGATGTATATACTTCGTTACTCAGTCCCTGCGACCCATATTTACCATACCCAGTGCCATTTTACCCCAGAACGCCGAAATCAAGCCTAACAACAGAATAAAAGCGAAAGGTACAGATGGGGTATTACTGCTCTCCTCCATTATCACTACCAGATGCCATTAACTGGAAACCCTTGACCAAACCCATGGCGGATCCCGCGGCAACACCACCGACCAGGACCATTTGTAAACCACCTATGAGCCCGCGTCGAACATTCCGACTGCCCTTCCAACCGCTCACGAAACATGTCTTACCATATCCGAACAGGAACAGTGCCACAACCATGGTAGCGATAGACCATCGTAGCGCAATGAAGGCATCATTCGGCCCGACAAAGAAGTAGGGGAGTAACGGGATGAAGCCACCGATAAAATAACCCAATGCGATCGTCAGAGCGCAGACAAAGGCGCGCGAGCCAGAGGGTTCTTGAAGAGTATGGTGGAAATTCATGAGAAAAGATGGAAGCATCGGGGACGTAGAAAGATGCCTTGTGAGTTCGGAGACGAGATGGGGAGGGAGGTCATAGGGGGCGAAGATATCGGAAATTGTGTCGGTCACGCCGGATGGATCGGTCATGGTGTTGTTTTCGGTCTCTTTCAAAGTTGCACGGTAGGATTCCCTGCGCAGACATGTGAGTAAAAAGCGGTCTTTCGAGGCATGCTGGTTCGTTCTCCTTACTCCTCGCTTTTGGCTCCCAAGTAACCTCCGAGACCCATGGATATGGCACCCGCGATCAGTTCCGCCATTCCACCGAACACCACCACTTTTGTGTCTCCCAAGGCAGACAGTCCCGCAGTCAAAGCAAACGGCACCGTCATGCCATCAGAGAGACCGATTATGGCATCGGATACCAATCGCCCATCAATGACTTTGGAGTCGGCTTTCTCCGCTTTTGGTCGACTGGGCTTTGCCTCCTCGGCCGAAGATTCGAGGTCGCTCGAGGACCCGTTTCGAAGGGGTAGCTGGTATTCCTTCTCCAGGTCCGGCGAGAATTCCGAGACGGGGGAATAGCTCGAGAGGAGACCCCTGATGGAAGAAATTGACATGGTGGTGTGGTGGTATGCGAAACACTAGGACTGAATACCGGTATGTGATGTCGGGCGGGGGGAGAGTCAAGTGATGTCGGGGACACTGACGGGAAGACGGGTTTATATAATTGTGAAGGTAAAAATGCTCTATTCCCAGTGGACCGCACTATTGTCTAGTGCTACAATGCAGCATGGACGAGAGAATCTGATCAAATGAGAGTACCACGGGACATACACTCTCGGAACGATGCATTCGAAGGATGCTCCACTGAGGGTGGGAAGTACTAACCTCCCCAGTGCATATTTGACCCAACTTGCTGCCGGCAACTCCAGTGTCACCTGCCACATAGCCTATTAAGGGAGGATGACCAACAACGTGCGTGAAGCGAAGCGTCTCTGATGAGGGGATCTCTTGGCACGTGGGGACGTGATTCGTCCAAACCCCCAGAGCCCGGGTGGGGAGCCCGGAAAGCTTGGGCTAAGGCAGCTATCCCGGAAGAGGTTTGGTGTCCCCTTCGCAAGCGCCACACGGGACAGTGGAGGCCCCGTGAGCCTATCAGGCTGGAGTCATTACTATCTAACCTCTGGATTCTGACCGATAACACCGCAATACTATTGATCGCAGTTGGTAGTACTAAGTTTGTATAGAACTGAACTGTCCTTGCATACTGCATGTCCATCATGGCTGTAGATTTGACTGACGAGTCCGATCCATGGAGGAATCATGAAGAATTCCAAAAGGGACGCATTCCATTTAATGCCGTTGCACCCCACTCATCTCTTCACTAGTTCAATAGTTCTTGCCTCCCGACGCAAGGGCCCGTCCGCTCTATCCCGTTTGTCGCAACTCCTCGCGCGACCTCTGGAAGGCTCCTGTAGCACTCTCTGGTTTAAATCAACAGACATATTGGTTGCAGTGATGTCTCACATGGCATGGCATAGTTGCAGCTGGCCCTGACCGATGATTTATTTACTTATTTATTTATTTTTATACCAGGACCCTTATTGGGGTGTGTACCTTGATCAGGAAACGTGGATAGATCATCCTTCCTCGCTCTGGAATGTGACTCCTTACAGGCGTAACGCGGCATGATACCATACGGTATGAGAATAAATATCGCGCGTCAAGCCAATGCAACCGGTTTCACAATGTTGAGAAAGGAACGACCAGATGGTTTCAAGAACGGAAGATGCAGTGGACTTGGGCCTTGATCACCACACTAGCAACGGCGACTTCGGCGCTGCCTCATGAAGCTCGCAAGGATGTCTGGGGCCCGCTTCGGTCAAATGTAGGTCGATCGCCCCCTTTGTTACTACCATGACTAAACGAAGACTAACTTTATTAGATTAAACATGTAGTGTACTTGATGATGGAGAATCATTCCTTTTCCAACATCGCCGGATATTGGGATTTCCATCCGGACATTGACAACCTGCGCAATAGAAGATACTGTAATGAATACACCAACTCCAACTGGACGGTTTGGGGAGAGCCTCTCGATATATGTGCTGGGCCCTACGAGACGGAAGTGCCCCTGGAAGATCCGGATCACGAGTTCGCCGGTGTGACATATCAAATCTACCGAAAATGGAATGTAACCAATGACGATGTCCCCAACATGGGGGGCTTTATCGAACGCCAGTCAGAGAAATACCAGGCTACCCCAGGAGAGTCTGCGTTTGTCATCAAGGCATACGACCAGAAGAAATCATCGACCCTGGCTGAGATTGCCCAGAACTTTGCGTTTTGGGATTCCTATGTGAGGATTATTGCGCAAGCCACATATGTAATGGTAGACATAACTGACTCAAGGAGCAGTTTGCGGAACACCCTGGGCCTACTAACCCGAACCGTCAGTTTGCGACCTCAGGTTCAACATGTGGATTTGTGGATAATACAGGTCAAGCCGCAGGGTTCTTCAATAATGTGACGGGAACAACTTGTGCGACTTCAATTTTCGAAGCTCTTAGTAACAAGAACATCAGCTGGAAAAATGTAAGACACCCCGCTGCTTCCAGAGGCCTCCAATAAGCTAATGCTGTTCCAGTACTACGAAACGGATATTATCGATGGATGGATGTATAAAGTAAGAGAGTACCATGTATCGTGATGCACAAAAGTCCGCTAACCGTCCATAGTGGGTCCAAGACAATGCGATAGATAATCTAGCCCACGCCGACGAGTTCTATCGTGATCTGGAGGAAGGCACGTTGCCAACATTCTCTTACATCAACCCTGAATGTTGTACCATAGATTCGATGCACCCGAAGAGCAACATGGCAGCTGGTGAGCAAATGATCAAGCACCTATACGATGCGGTCCGGAGGTCCAAATATTGGGATAATGTGTATGTTCGCTTTCAACTCTATGCGTTCTTTTGAACTTCACCACTGACGTCCGATATAGCTTGATCATCATCAACTTCGATGAGCACGGAGGCTTTGCAGACTATGTACCACCGCCCGTCAACGTTCCCCAGCCAGAGGATGGCATCGCATTCGACGGAGAATCAGAAGGCCGCCCCGTTACATACGACTTCACTCGTCTTGGTGTGCGCGTTCCGGCGTTCGTCATCTCGCCATACATCGAGCCGAACACTCTCATCCACAACGACGGCACCATGTACGCCAACAACTCCGCATACACGCACACCTCCATGCTCCATTTCTTGCAGGAGCTCTGGGAGCTGGAGGGACTTAATAACCGCGTGCAGTGGGCCAAGACCTTCGAACATGTCTTTTCTAGCACTAAGCGCGAGGATACGCCGGAGACTCTCAGCAAACCTATATGGTACGGCGAGAGCTGGGAGCCCAAGCCCGAGCCGTTTTACCTGTTGAATCAGGACGAGAATTACTACGCCAACCGGCCATGAGGTAGATGAATGTGTTCACTTCATATGTATTCGTAAATGTTTCTCTTTCCTTCGTGCATCATAACATCATGCTCTGTAAATGATAAGAAATAGAAGTTACCTGAAAACCGGCAAGGGCGAAGATCATAAACAAGTCAAATCATTCTGAGGCGATCCTCATCTAAGGATAGGTATCACACAACAGAAAGCACAAAAGATATCATATAACTTCTGTATAATCAAGCCAACAAACACCTGAACGCATGCGCAACCGAATCAATTAGAAAGAAAGAAAAAAACGCAAGGAAATTCTACCGCGAGCGTCTATCCCATAGCCGTCAGCACAACTGCTCCCAAGGAAAAGTAAAAATGTAAGGACTAGAAGAAAAAGAAAGAAATACATACCCCTTTCTCTTCTCCACCTCCTGCACGCCAGCTGTTGGCTGTGTCATATTCCACAGCCGGCTCTTATAAGCAGGAAACGAAGTATGATTCCACATATTCACCAGAACACTACTCGACCATTAGCCACCACGGACCCCTCCAAAAAAAACCCCTTCTAAGACGAGCAGGGAAGAGGAGAGAGAGAGAGAGAAGAAACAAACCTCTGGCTCCGATCCTTATAATCCTCATCATTCAACTCCTTCACTCCGACCTTCATGCCGTCCTTCGTCCATACAACATTCTTCTTCTCCATCTTAGTCTTTGTGTTCCGCGTTACTTCTTGTACGACCGACCAGGCGATGTACCCGACTACGGCGAGTACGGTGACGACGACCAGGAGGATGATGAGAGGGATGAGGCTGCCGCGGGCCATTTTCGCTTCTTGTAGGTTTTTCTTTCTTTTCTTTCCCAATAGGGTTGGGTTTATGGTGGGTTGAGGTTTGTCTCGAGATAGAGAGATGTGTTCGGTTTAGTTAGACTTGCGCAGGGAATTCAAAGAAGTGAATGAACGAAATAAGAGACAGAGCGAAATGGTTTGCGCCGGTCTTCTTAAATCCTATAAGGCGTAGGGCTGAGCGGGAAGAAGAGTGGATCAGGTGCGATGCGCGGGCGTGGCTTAGGTATACACCGCTAAGAAATGGTAGGGCGTGACCTCTGAAAAGGTGGGATTGAAAATGAGATGAATGTGCCTCCCAGTACTTTGTAGTACTATGTCTACCTATTTATAAGAATACGCATCTAAAAGAAAAGAAAGAGAGAGAACAAGGGTGAGTTAGCGTCAAGACCAAATCAAGCGCCAAGTTGACAAATCAGAAAAAGAAAAAAATCTCCCCAGGAATGGGGGAGAACAACAACAGCCCAAAATGCCATTCATTCTTCCTGCCAAGCGTTGGCAAGCGGGGGCCCAGTGGAAAATTGCAAACTGAAAATATTGATGCCTACTTTTAGCGCTCTTTTTTGCTGTTCTGTGCCGAGGGTGTGAGGGTTTCTTACTTCTTGTCCTCTTTTTTTTTTTTTTTTTTTTGGTTTTTTTTTTTTTTTTTTTTTTTATCGTCACGGCCCCTGGATGAGATATTTGATTGCGATTGGATGGTATTTAGGGGATTACTTGCATTCCATGGATGGCCCCGACACCTTCCCACTCGTACTACTTACGAGCACTCCATCGTAGTAGTGATTGTGGAAGTGGCTGTGTTTGGGGAACGTACTAATTTAACGATTGAATAGGTAGTGTGTGGCACTGTGGCTGGTTCCAGTTCTGCTCCATCCATAGTGGTTAGTCTTAGTTCACTCTAGTAAGCCAGACTAAAGTTTGAATTAAATGACAGTAACAGTGACAGCTCGAAGCCAAGCCACAGTCTTTTTATATCTACGACTTTTAATGTAGAAGCCTAGAACTTCGGAATATTCTTCCCAGCTTTTTTTCCCCCCTCTTCCCCTTTTCAATTCTATTGCAAGAATGAAAGAACTCCCCGATAACTTTCTAGTATACCCTACACCTGGGCAATCCCCCCCAGTTACCTTATAAGGATATCCTGATCTAAGGTTCCCCATAGTTACCACCCACTGTCGTCATCATGAATCATCCCTAAAGTGCCCTCCCCCCTCAAGTAGTTAGCCACAGTTAAAAGTAGTGATCAAGTAAAAAAAAAAAACCCCCTACAACTGGGCACCTATACAAACCCTTTATTAAAAACAAGAGAGAAGACCAAAAGAAAACACCCAATTCGGCTTATCCTACCTAAAATTGAAGAACCCTATTCCGAATTGATTATGTGCGACGTGCCTTTCATCCCGATCTTCCCGATCTGCTTTCAATGCGGCACGGACCAGAATCCGTGTCGCTGTAAAGTCGTCGGTCCAACACTAGGTAGTAGAGATTCCTGATACCTATTGCGTTTATTTATTCTCGCTGTCGTTTGATTTTTACATGTTTCCATCTCCCGGGGAATGCGGGCTGACGGGTTTTAGGTTTCTGTGTGACGATTGTTGCAGCGGTATGTATAGTACATTCGTTTCCGTATTGATTAGTCGTCTCCTACTGTAGGTAGTACTCTTGGTATATACTGATTGCGGTGGGTGCAGGTGATTTGTTACCCTGCTTCCATCTTCTGTGGGTGCTGTTTGACTCAGACTGGGAAGGAGTGAGTTCCCCATTGCTACTCGTTTACATTCTAGTTTCTACCTCAGCTACTACTATCATGGTTGGGGGGGGAGGTTCCTGATGGATGGTTCGTTCGAGCTGACTTGGTATATAGCATGCTTGGATATCCTGTCACCTTGAATCAAAAAGTCAGCGAGGCTATACCCATTTGAGAGGGAAGGGTTAGGTGAATGATATATGAAATATAACTGAATAGCTTAATTGGGTGCAACTCCTGTACTACTATGATGGAACGACAGAATCAATCTTAAGACACTAGTCTTGTATTAAACTATTACTCGTAACAAAACAGGTGCGTAACAGAGTAGGTATAAAGTCATGCGGGCAGATCAACAAAACAAAAAGGTATCCAGGTCAACAATCAAGCAACACCTCCACCCACCAGTCTTGAATCATTTAATGTGCCGGCTCATTATCGTAGGTATAATAATAACGGATCGTTGCACGATACGGGCCAAGATTATATACGGCTGGCCATCGATAGGGTACGAACTCAGGTGAGCTTCTCCTTGAGCTTATGGAAGAAAGCACTGGCACGGTTTCTCTTTTTTTTCTGGGATGGGGTTGCACTCGAGCATCCAGAATCCTTACGTGCCGCGTCCTTGGGTGGAGTACTCGATCGAGCATTCGTCTCCCCCGCGCTGGTACCTTGAGGATGTGTCGGCTCGGCAGTCTTGGTTGCACTCGCTCCGGTATCACCAGCCGTTGCGACAGCTGAGCCATTACCAGGTCCTGACACCTCAGATGTCTTAGTGGTCTCAGGTCCAGTTGTAACAGTCGGCCCTACTTCGGATGTTGCATTCGTCGGGGTCGTCGCCCGCGGCGATATCTGTGCCGAATCAATCTCTGGTAGGGTGGCTCGGGGAGCAGTTTCAGAAGTAGCAGCAGTGACACCAGTGGTGGGCGCCGGCGTGCCCCTCGATTCATCAAGCGGGACTTTCTGTTGAAGCTCATACTCCATCTCTTTCTTCTCTCCGACAGCCTCCTTAACAGCAGCTGCTTCAGGATCAGCGTGAGCCTCGGAAATCGAATGCCTTACGACTTCTGGAACATCACCCACAGGCTCATTAGAGCCGCCGACAGCCTGTCTGTTGCGAGACTCAAGAGGAACAGCACCTGCAAGAGCTGCAGTGGTAGATGTCGGCGCTGCAGACTGAATAGTGACAGGGTCGGAAGTCCCCTGACTTGCCTCGCCCATGGGAAGGCTAGATTCGGGGATCATATTACCTGAGACCGGGGGAACGGCAAATGCGCTGGTATCATTAGACTGACCCCCGGTTAGTGGGTGGCTGGCGTCCTGCTCGTAGCTGGCTTTATCTACTCGGGAGGTCGAGTGGACTGTATTTGGATTGAATGTGCTTGGGTCAGGTACCTTCTCTCCTGGCTTTAGCTTGATTGGGTTGCCTGTGCCACTCGATGCGGGGATGGGATTCACAGAGAATTGTTCAACTTCCGATCTCGGGGTTGCTGGGAATGTCCCGGGCACATTAGTCCTCTGCTCAAGAGGGACATAACTAGCGAGATCTGCTGTAGTTGATCCAGGAGCGGTAGACGAGAAGGCAGCATCGCCCAGGATATCCCTGCGAGGCTCTTTGGAGACTTTGGCGGCCAGTCCGGACGTTGTAGAATCAGGCGTTACACCAGCCATCACTGCGGTGCCGTTTTGTAAAGCCGACGTGGTGCTTTCTTTCCGAATTTGATGGGGATAGAGCACGTTGTTGATGTTATGGTTACCGTCGTCTTCTTCCGGAACACTATGGTCGGTTGTCCAGATGCCGTCAACGACAAACTTTAGATAGAGTGGAAAGACGTTAGTGGATCCAAATCCAATGCAACGACATGCTGACGTGAAAGACGAGATTCTTTATAGTATTTTCTCGGGAGGGGAAGGAAGAATAGGGAATCCATGGGAGCCTGAGAGGAGGAAAGCGGCAAATGACGTCAGGGAAACACGGCAAAAAGCACGAACAGCGTCATTGAAGTTCACACGATCCACGGACGGGTCATACCATTCCCCAATCGGGCTTTGAGCGGGAAAGAAGAAATAAGCCGGAATGAGTACAGTGGCAGTAGTGCTACTAGTACTACTAGTACTAGTAGTAGTAGTAGTAGTAGCAGCAGCAGCAGCGGTAGTACTAATAGAGTCATTCTCTCTCCCTTACCTTGAAATGCAACTTCTCCTCTGTCACCGGTAAAGGCACTTCTTTCTCGAAGATGTCGCCTTTTCGATCTAATCGGACGGTCTTACCCCAGTCATCAAAGGTTCCGGTCACATACACCTCCATTGCGTGGTGAGGCCTAATCTCCCATGCGGGAGTCGCGTCAGTCAGCTATGCAATCCCACCCATATTCCGAATAGATTTGTGTTTGCGTCAGATCGAACACGACAGGAATCATCAAATCGATCAGGCGGCCAGAGTTAGGACCCTGGACCGGGAGGAATACAAGGTTCAATTAGGGCGCTCAACTTACCATCGGAATGTGTAGCTTCCCATTTCTTCGGCTGGGCGAGAATTGGAAGGCGAAATCATAGTCGAAGGGATCGGGGATGAGGAATTGATGATTCCGATTACTTCTTTAATTTTTGAGAGCACCCGTGTGTCTCAGAAGGGGTCACAATTCTTTTTTTCTGTTTCGCTCTCTAAAAAAATGCCTGAGAGGCTGGGAACAAAAAGGCTGAAGATCCTTTCAAGGCCCGAAGCGGGGTGGCGGGAACACAGACCTTCAGCTAAGATCCAAAGAAGTATAAACGACTAACGAACACCGGGTCCAGACGCTGGGACCTGTGACAGTTGTCCATCAGTAACATTGATACCTGCTTAGTTCTGTAATAATATGAGTCAGCTCATGCCAACGAAGACACCGACTTTTCCAGTTTTGGGGTCGTCCCTTTTTTTTTTTTTTTTTTTCTCTTTCCCCTTTGTTCCGCTTGCAGATATCCCAACTCCCCCCAAGAGATGGTGTGGATGAGTTTCCTAGCGGGCTTATTTTCTCATCCATAAAACTGCCAATGACTCTCTGGGTATTTTCTTTTAAACAGTGCCATCGTCCCCTTATTGCCATAATATATTTTATATTTATTGGTTCGTTCTGGGTGGTATCAGCTAGTAATACCTTAGATTAGTATATCCATCATATTTATTCACCATCTCAACCCAACCAACCCCTGAACCAGAACTATGTCAAAGGGTAGTTGAACGTTAGGTATCTTTTTTTTTTCTCTTGAAGAAGATGTCTTAATTTAGAAAGAGTTCTATCGCCTCTTCTTTCACACTTAAAAAAAGAACACGAGCTTGTAGCTATATCGTAGACACATTAATAGGCAAGGCGAGAGTAATTTGTACATCCAAAGCTTGCTGTGGCATGTTCCCGAAGTTGGGTTTACCCATCCTCATTTGAATTTGAGTCAATCCATCCAATAGCCCTCGTCGACTCCGCGCCCTTTACTCGCTGATGTAGTATTCATTCAAGTGGATTTCTCTTTGTAGACCATGAAATCTTTGATAGAGTCCAATAAACAAAAACAAGTTCGTCTAGCTTCGTATGGTATTTGGCTGTAAAGGTACTCTGTGTGTCGATTCAAAGGTACAGGGGTGTAAGTTGCTAGAACAATTACCTCTACTGATACATAAAGTTCCTTTCCGATCATATGTTTTGCTGCGATATAGACCGAGCTGGCAAACGTGACGAAAAATATCATCAGAGTGCAGGCCAGAGTGATGGACCATTTCTCCCTATAGTGGATAAGTAACTGCAGCCTACTAGATACACCCCGATTTCTCCGAGTTCTCGGGAGGCTGAAACCCTATCTCGATGGTAGAGGGGAAGGTAGACTGAGCCATTTTAAGATGCAGTTAGGTGAAGTTAATAAGAGAAAAAAAAATACCAATAACCAGTTTGCAACCGTTATTGATAATCTGCTATGGTACTAGTAGGTGTTGTCCATATCGAAGATAGTAGTACTAATCATATAAAGAGAGAGATGGGCTGTCATACATTGCCCTCTGCTCCCGGTATTGCTGAAGGCAACAATTCTGTATTGTGTAGTGTATTCCTAGTGGTACGTGTTGATGTACATGACGCGATGCTGAAAGCTAAGGGGAACGCAACGAGGACTTAAAGAGTAACTGATGCTTCCAAATTGCACGTCAAGACTACGTTCTCGGCTTATATTGGGCTTCCTGGGAGTGGTGTCCTGTCTCCGGAGAAGAAGCTATTGGGGAGGTTATGAATATACTAGACGTAGAGGAGTAAACTGAATACAAAAATAAGAACCATGTTGATTCTGTTGCTAATCTATGTCAGGACTCGGCTTCGCATGAGTAGACTATATATAAACAAAAAAAATACATCAAACATCAAAAGTTCGACTACTTCACATGGAACGCCACTAATAGGAGGCCGTAGGAGCATCCGACCAACGATATATCTTGGCCTAGGTTTTTAAGTAAAGTATAAATATTATAAAGTGATAAGTATTATTAGGGTCGAAAAGCTATTGAATAAATATCGCACCGTCATTAATAAAAAGTTCTATAACATCATCTTGTACAGTAATTTTATGGTTGAGATTGTTAAATCCATTAGAATCAATCAAGATCAATTAGAGAACGTGGTCACTTTCATAGGAATCTAACAGAATACTCCGACTTAGATCTTCAGGTGCTGGCATTGTAGGATCAGCGAATGTTCAATGCGCGCCCGAAAAAAGGGAAAGAGGCTAGACCAACAAAAGACCCAAGGTTCCCTTTTCAGAGTGCTGATGGCATTGTAGAATCATGACCTCAGCGGGTTCGGTCAAAATGGACGGGGGAGGTTCGCCACCGAGAAAGTAAGATTTATGGGGAAAATGAACTACATCATGATTGACAAGTGGCTGCTCCTGCTTCTTGAATCATGACAGTGCCTTGATCGGACCATCCTTGATGGTAGGGAAGAACCATTACAGGGGATAGTCAGAAGGAAGAACGATCAAAGGATTCCTCAGGAGATTAATTAAATTAATCCCATTAATTGCAGAATGAAAAGGGATAAAGAAAGAACCAGGCCTTGATCGATCGATGAAGGGGTACCACCCGAAGCCAAGGAAGGAGTTACGGAGTAGTATGACGGAATCCACCCCCTTTTGGAGTCAAGCGTGGCCTCAGCGTTTTTTCTAGAAGACACTTGGAATCCTGATGGAACAACACCAAGAACTAAAAAAAAAAAAAAAAAAAGAACACGAGAGAGAGAAAGGAAAGCAAAACGAAAAGAGAAAGAACCAAAACTATGACCACTAGTCCAACCCTCTCAATTCCGACAACATTGAATTCAAAGCTTCAAGTTCCCACTCCATCACCCGTGCGCGCCCCTTCGTTGGAAGACTGGTTCTGCCCTGATTTCCTCTCCTTTTCCATGTATTCGATCATTCGATGTCCCTCTGGAGAAAACAGACTATTGGCACCACCGGCCAGCTATTGAAGTCGTAGATTGGTTCAGGTGGACACCGATCCGCGCGATCCCCCAGCCCGTTATGATCCTGACGGTAAAAGACTCCCAACTACTGCAGTAGTACCGCGTATGATTGTATCTTTAGACAGGATCCGATCCATCATCGGCTCCGGGCATTGGCTAATAGAAATAGCATGGTTTAATAACCCGTGAGATTTAATTACGCGAGAAACGATTGACCTTCGTAGGTAGTCATAGAAGCGATTCAGGAGGAAGTAAACCACACCATACGAATTCATGAGGATCGTAGAAGAAGCGAAGCTTCCGTGACTTCCAATCCTACTCCCCCACCTTTTGGCCTGAATCGTCTTGATCTTTCCCCTCCCTTTCTGCAACCCCTCCGAACCCAGGCCTTTCTACGAATTATCAAGGCCATCCCCCCCCCTTTCTTTTTTGACATCTATTTTAAATTTTGAAATTTTTGCTCATCCCCCTTTTCTGTTCATTATTATCATTACTATTTCTTGTTTTTCAACACTTCTCGTGCGTACAGGTGGGTGATTTCCATTTCTCTACGAGTCCTTCCCCCTTCTGCTCTTTCATTCCAAGAGACTTTCCACGCGACCCAAAAGCAGAGGTTCAGGCGTGAGTGATACGTTAGCCAACCTTGCTGGTTACCCCTCCAAAGCTTGTTGCAGTTGAAGCTATCTCCCTATTGCCACTTCTTTTCTTCCTGAACCCACAAATAGAGAGAATAAAAAGAACAGAAAGAACGGAAAGAAAGAGAAGGAAGGAAAGAGAGAAAGAAAGAGAGAAAGAAAAGAACCAACCGTTTTAACACAGCACATTCCATACAACACTCAACACACACACCCACAATCACACACTCCTGAAACACTGATACTACACTATCAATTAACACATCTGCGTTAAGCCACAGCAGGCGTTGTGGTACGGGTGTCTCCATCAAAGCTATCACTCGGGAAATCATCCATCATAGACCACACCATCTTTGGTCCGTTGCGTCTTTAGATTCTCCAATTAGACTTCTCGTCGAGATACCCACTCTTAGGCGGAGACCCCAATCCATTACTTGTGCTTCCTGTCGGTTTCCCTACCCGCCCCTCCTCATCCCCATCCTGCTTTACTGGCTGCTCAGGTTTCTGTGCGCACTCACACATCTCTATTTTCATTTCTTGTCACCATCCTGTCACCGTCCTGAACCCCTCCCATCATTCTCTCTTTCAACGTTCCTTTTTACGGTACCTAACATCGAATCGTGTTTAGCCGACTCCCTTCCGCCTTTGCTTTCCAGCGGCTTCAGGTCGCGGTATTCGGTTTTCACACGTCTTCCCCGTCTCCCTGTGGCCGGAGAGATATCTGCTCCGGCCCTACTGCCGACACCATGGCTGAAAGCTCTTTCTCCAGTGCTAGCCCTCACCTAAGGGTGGGCACAAAAGATGATAAAACTTCAACGTTCCGAAAGATCGCAGAGGACGAGGAGTGGGAGGTGACGTCACCAACTGACCCGACCTTTCAAACTGCAAACTCAGCGGCAGCTTCGTCGTCCGCCGGAAACAACCTCTTCGGAGGCAGCGTATTTAACGAACAACAAGGCGGGGGAATACGTTTTCGCAGGAGTCCTTTTGCTGACCCTTCTGGGGATGGAGACGAAGACCATGATGACTTCGACGAACACCCCGAAGTACCTCGCCCGACCGGTGCCTTGAATGAGGGATTCCCGAATAACTACGCATTGGGTCGTCGGACATCCGTGTCTGCTGAATCTTTGAACCCTACCTCAGCTGGCTCAGATAGCTGGGTGCCCCCGCACCACCCAAAGACCGAAGAACAGGTCTCCCGATTGAAGACCGCCGTCAGCGGCAACTTTCTGTTTTCCCACCTGGATGATGACCAGTTCAAGACTGTGGTTGATGCCCTGGTTGAAAAGCCCATCCCTGCCAAGGGAATCAAAGTGATCTCACAGGGCGACGCAGGGGACTACTTCTACATTGTGGAAGATGGTCATTTCGATGTCTACATTCACCCATCAGGCTCGGTACAATCGGGCTCCGATGGAATGGGGTCTAAGGCGGGTTCGATTGGACCCGGAGGTTCATTCGGAGAACTGGCGCTCATGTACAACGCACCTCGAGCTGCGACAATTGTGTCGACAGACACGAAGAGCACCTTGTGGGCTTTGGATCGTATCACATTCCGAAGGATTCTCATGGACTCCGCATTCCAGCGACGTCGCATGTATGAAGCTTTCCTGGAAGAGGTTCCGCTCCTCTCCAGCCTAAAGCCTTACGAACGTTCTAAGATTGCCGATGCTCTAGACGCAATTAAGTATCCAGCCGGCTCTACGGTCATCAAAGAGGGTGATCCAGGCGATGCTTTTTACCTTCTCGAGTCGGGTGAGGTAGAGGCTTTCAAGGAAGGAGTGGATAGACCGGTGAAGTCCTATAAACGGGGCGATTTCTTCGGAGAGCTTGCTCTTCTGGACGACCAGCCCCGAGCTGCTAGCATCGTTGCTAAGACTGATGTCAAGGTAGCGAAGCTTGGCCGGGATGGGTTTAAGCGGCTATTAGGGCCTGTGGAGGAGATCATGAGACGAGCTGAATATGAACAGATTAAACCGAAGCCTGCAGATTCGTAGCAGACCTGTTTCGTCCCCGAAGAAACTGGAGTGAACACCCCTGTGTTTTGCTATGCAATCATCTGTTTCATTTTTTTTTTCTTTTTCATCTTTCCTTTAATTGCTAATTGTATGTGATGTTTTGGGTGTCTTAAGGGATCTAGTGAAGGGGGTATCGGGTGTTGTCTCTAGATACGAAAGATGGAGCCTAAAAGCTCCTTACGTTGTCGGCGAATCACGACTGGTCTTTAGGATTTTTTTTGTCACCATTATCCAAGAAGGTGATCTCGGAGGTGGCTGCATACAGGAATAGCTTTTTTTGTCGGTCCACCTGGATCAAGGGGCATCCGATAACCGTTTGCTATTCCCAGTTGGTCTGTTTCATGCAGCTGCGTCCTTTCTTCTTTCCAACCATTTCAATGTTGATCTCGTCACTGTACTGTGGTCAATATACTCATATGTACATGGTCAATCTCGTATATGACATCTTGTATCACGTCATAGCTGAGAGCCTTTTGTGCAAATAGGACTACTGTTATCCATGGCCAGAGGCACCGTAATGAGTAGCGAGGAAGGATGGGCCTAGAAGACCGAAACTCATCACCGAACCACCAAATCACTCCGTAACACCCACTTTTCGCCGCCTGACACCTCGCTGCCCTCATGCAGGAGGCATCGGTCGCCATGTCGATGCAGTAGTGCCATGCCCGTCACCGGGGCCACTGAGACTGGCTCGGGGTTACGATTCCCGCGAGTTGGTTCCGGATAGAAGATAGTTTCGCCCCCTGAACAGGTTGTCAAGTAGATAAGAAGAGTCCATGTGGTGCGAGCAGGTTGAGATGGATGTGAAGGGGAAGAGAAAGTAAGGGTATTGGAATCGTCGTCTGCCACCATTAGTCTCGCCGCACGTAGACAATAATGTGCATCGTATAATACATGCATACAACCCTCTCTAGGTTTACATCTTATCTACAACAGACGAATATATACTGCGACTATAAACCACAGATAGGGAGGGAAGGAAGGATGAGAAAGTAAGAAAGAACTTACAATGTTGCGCAAAAAACTGCCCCTTTGAATACCGATAGATCCGAATATTCGCATTCAGCCCCAAAGGCTCTCCACCCCAGATCTCCTTCCTAGATCTCTCTCCTTCCTTCTCCCCGTTCATCACCAGATCCTTCAGTGCCGTCCCACTCCACAACGACTCTGCAAACCGCTCATCTTGGATCTGGAACCGATCATTGACACGAACGGCGTCGCCCTTTTTCGGTATTCCGGGGGTGGTGGTCAGGGGCAGGGAAGAGAGGAATGAAACGTAGGTTTTACAGAGGTTTGCGGTGAAGAAGTTCGGGATCAGATAGATTTGATCGGGGAGGAGGGGATCGAGGGTGAGATCAGATGAGGGGATGAGGGGGCGGAGAGGAGGCCAGTTTGGTTTGGAGGTTTGTTGTTTGGGAGGAGCGATGTCCTTTTTAGATTTGGATTTGGGGGGCATGGTTTTAGATTTAATTGTTCTTCTTCTTCTTCTTTTTCTTCCCTTCCTCTTCTTCCTCTTCTTCACTCTTTTGCTTGGGTTGTCTTTGGTGGTGGGAGTTTAGTTGCTCTAGTTTAGGTACTGGGGTTTTTTTTCTCTCTTTCCTTTGTTTCGTCGTAGTCGGAGCGGAGAGTCTTTTTTTTTCGTATTGATGGTACGGTATTAAATGCCGATGGGGATATACATATCAGTACTTATTTCTCAAAGTGAACAAACTTGGTAGTTGGTATAAGCGTTATATGATCGTTATCTATATGCATTCCCCAGATTTGATAGTGATAGCTTCATGAGATAAAGTTCTGGCTGAGATCGACCGAGTGGTGTTACCATGTCTGGATCCGTGGAGGAGAAACTGCAAGTAATGCAGGGGATTTCTTGGCGTTACTGTATTTAGATTTTGGAGTTGAACTCTTTGTTGCGGCATGCTTCTAATTTCCGACTGGTAGAAACGCATTTTTTTTTTCCCTTACACGTACTACCAAGTACTAACCTGTGTCTACGGAGTAGAATTTACGGATATCGTTGTATCAACATTGTTGGTTGCCCATAGGAGATCGCAACCTGAAACAGAATAGATGATCTGCTTGGGACATACATACGACGGAGTATGGGTCAATGTACAGTACATAGGTACATACTAGTTTACAAGCATCATACAGGCAGCATCATCACTCAACTCTTGTCACATATGGTCATAAATCTCTTATAGGGATGAGATCTTGATCCAGTTGTCTTATACAAAGTACCTGGTAGCTTTTATGGTAACAGGTCTAAACAATGCAGCAAAATACTCAAGTACAATCGGAGTTCCAGACTGGTACCGTACATGTACCGTACCTGTAATCACATGACCGCGGGATGTCGGACCAGTAAAAGCGGCAGAAAAAGGGAAGGAAAAAAAAAGTAAAGAAAAAAAAACCAGCGGCTCCTCTTTTTCCCTGCCAGTGAGATTGTCTCCTTCCATGGCCTCACTTCACCGCCCAGCTTCTCTCATCCCTCCAGCCCGTTGCCTTTCTTCAACCAGCAGCAGCCGCCGGTCATGTCGTCGTCGCAGACCATGACAGCGCCAGCGGTGGGCCATCGACCGCCTGATGCTGGTCCCAATATGTCGTCAATCTATGACTATGGTCGTTCTCAACAACCTGACGGCCATCGGTCACCCTCCCCGCCCAGCGACTCCGCAATCCGCGCTTTGAACGATTCTGCCCCCGACCCCCCCGATGCTCCTTCCAATGGTCTGACTTCTCCCTCCGGCGTGATGCCTGTCAAGTCCGAGCCCGATGAAAATGCTTTACCCCATTCCGCTGTCGAACAAAACTCGCAAAACGATACCAGGCGTCAGTCCGCGGCCAGTGCGCTCCTGGCTCAACTGCTCGGCAACCAATCGTCAATGCCTTCCGACGGACTAGGGCCCTCTGCGGAACACTCCGTACCCGCAGTGCAAGGCACGAACCAACACCAGGATGTCGACGATGGGATAAATGGACAGTGGTCGACGGATGCGCCTGCGGGAACCACAGCGATGTCTTCAGAACCGACCGGAGGCCAAAACCAGATCCCGCCCAACTCAAACGAGTTACCGGAGTCTCATCAAGAACAGAAAAACTCCGATCATCCACCGGAGGTACCTTTCTCGAATCCAGACGAGGACCTGAGCATATCATTGAAACATGCCGACCCCTCAGAAGGCCTCACAGATCCTCTACTCTTCTCGAAGTCGGGCCTAGACCATTCCGACCTGTTCCAGCCGTTTGATATCACTGGCGCTCCGAAGGACCCATTCGAGGCATTACAACAAAATGATATGCTTACAGCTGCTTATATTTCCCAGAGCGCTGATCTATCAGCTCTTGGATACTCTGGAGGACATCTACAGGATACCGGATCGATCGCGGGATCAGAGCCTCGCATTCAGGCTTTTGCGAAACTGGAATTTGATGATGGTCATTTCTACTGCAACACTTATTCCTTTATCCTCGGACGAGACGTACGGGCTGCCCGAGCCGCCCATCAGCGCGAATTTCAGGTCCGACAGGCCATGAGACATTCCCGTGCGAAAAGTTCAAGTGGCGGGAATACGTCGCATACTCCCATTCGAATGAAACATGAAGGCAGCGGCATCATAGGCAGTGTCGTCAGCGATCGCGGTGGAATTATGGGCTTTGATCCTGATGTCCCGCCCCATCTTCCCTCCCGTATAAGTCGGCGATCGTCCAACTCTTCCCACGCCGAGTCGGGAGCTCCGATGCATGCGACACCGGCTCAGCTACAATCGAATACCACAGATTACAACGCTCTTGCTATGGAATCTTTGAATGATGAGGGTGGAGATGCAAAACCGGTGGATGCTTTGGCTTTGCTTCCGTCTCCAGATTCGTGTCCAACGATCCCGATCCACCCCCCTGCCACCACAGATGGTAGTGCCGCCGGACACCGAGGTATCTCACGGAAACATGTGAAGATCGCATATAATTTTGATAAGAATCTCTTCGAGATGGAGGTTATGGGGAGAAACGGTGCCTTCATCGGGGCTGATTGGTTATCGCCGGGCCAGATCAGACCTTTACACAGCGGTGATTATATCCAAATTGGAGGGGTACGAATACGATTCCTACTTCCAGATGTCCCAATCGGTGAGACGGGTGCCGATAGGGTCGAGGAACCCTACGTGGCAGAGGAAGAAAGTGCACAAGCTTCAGTCCCGGCAACGGAGAATGATGAGGATGAGAAACGTCGCAAATCTGAAAGTACAGAGAACAAAGATGCTCCGAAGACCACTAAGATCATTCTCAAGACGAAGGAGCCCGATCAAACACGCCCGGTACAATCTATTGAAAGTTCTGCTGATGGCCAACAACCTATTCGTCGGAGGGGCCCGGGGCGGCCACCCAAGGATGGCATTATGTCGAAGCGTGAACGGGCCGAATTAGCCAGAGAACAAAAGTTAGCTGCGAAACGCGAGGCAAATGGAGGCGTCACTCCTCCCCCTGCTAGCCGGCCGAAAGCTGGAAAGACTACCACGTCTACGGGCACTACTGCCACTACACCCAAGGAGTCCATGGGTGGTGGTGGAGAGTCTCCTGGGTCCAAACCCGAAAAGCGGAAGTACACCAAGAGGAAGAAGCCCGATGGTACCCTTATGGACTTCCCTCTGCCTTCTACAGAAGGTGGCCAGTTCCCTATGGACCAGCGCCCGGAGGACTACATCAAAGCCCCTCCGGTCAAGAAGCGTAAACCCTCGCGTTCGCCCTCGCCCAACTATCCACCAGAGTCTGCCTATACTCCAGAAGATCTGGCCAAGCCACCCTACAATTATGCGGTTCTTATCTTCGATGCTCTCACTGAGGCTGGTACGCCGATGACATTAAAGCAGATCTACCGTGCGCTGAAGTTGAAGTATCCTTATTTCCGTTTCAAGTGTGAAACTGAAGGCTGGACGTCCAGTGTGCGACACAATCTCAATGGCAATAGCCATCTCTTTATGCATGCCGAGAGAGATGGTAAAGGATGGTCATGGCAACTACGTCCGGGGGCATCGGTTGAAAAAGAGAAGAAGAGGCGTCCATCTCCACCGCCGCCATCGCAACCGCCCCCGATGCCCGCGGCTCCGCAGTACATGCCTCCCATGAGCTCAACCTACTCCAACCAAACAAATGGGCAGACAGGCATGGCGAACCCCCATTTCCAATTTCCCTCGATGCCGTCGAATCCGTACCCTGCCCCTTCGCCTGCCCCTGCCCCTACAGCTGCACCTCAGCAGTCAAGTCCCTATCCACCGCCATCTCAAACCGCCGCCTCCACCCCTTTCCCCATACCAAGTCCACTAAGGAACAACCTTCCGCCTGCCTTTGCTCAGACAACGCCGTCCACATATACTTCTCCATATGCTTCCGACCCCCCTCCGCAGCTGATTCAATATCAGCAATCGCAGCAACAACAGACTATGCAAACACAGCCCCAGCATCACTCACCTTATCCACCAGCAAACCCTCCTCCGCCGCCACCTCCTCCCATGTCAATGAACCCGTCATCTCAAAATCTTCCGCCCAACCCAGGCCCACCCATGCAACACCAGCCCAACCTTGGTGTCGCCCCAGGCGAGCCCAGTTCAGGCCCTATGGACATTTCCGAAACGTCTTCGTTCAATGATCGAGCAAACAAGGCGATTGACGATTTTGAAGCGGTCCTCATGGAGGATTATGAAGACAAGAACTATATTCGGGAAGTGCTTAAGAGTGCCCGTGCCCGTGTTCTGGGAGAGGCGACGGAAAGCTCATTCCCTGGTGGCGAGCCGAAGGACGAGGCAGTCATTCTGGATGCGCTTCGGGGCCTAGTTGGGGGCTTGAAGGACGAGTAAACCAGGACAACGGCACTCCACGATCCCGCATGGTTGTGCTTGAAAACCGGGTTTTTCCACAGGGTTGCTTGAATTGAATGAGTTACGATTTGGAATTTCTTTTTTCTTATGTTTACGAGCGCCTACATTTGGCGATTGGGCTGGTGTTGCAGGAGGTATAAAATTATGGGACCCTATGATCGGTGACACGGTTGTCGCCGATCTCACGAGTATGACATTGTGTTTTCCTCCCCAGTCCAGTGGCTTGCCGGTTTGATTTCTGTTGATTTGCCTCTTTTTTTTATTTTTCGTTATCTCGATTTCTTTGTTCGATGATATCCACTACGTTCTGGGCTTCTTTTGATTCATGTCGTGGCCCCGGAACCAAGAGATTTACCGGGTAAATTCTTTCCATTGCTGTGGCAGGTGTAGGAGGCAAAACTAGGAGTTAGTTGCATAGACAAAAGATGAATCTGGGCATTTACTGTCAGTCAATGACATTTTTTCTGACCACTTTTATCCCTCTTGTTTCCCTTTTGGTCATTTTTGATTCGTCTTCCTTCTGCATTCTTGATTCGAGCCCGACTTTCCCCTAGCCGCAGGATGGTTTCTAGGGAATTCTCAGTCTCTTCAGGGTCACGGGAGTCGTAGATTTAGGCTTGCGGTAGGAAACCGAAGATAGCCGACTGGTTATCCAATCCATACGGAGTATCCATGCAGCTTGAAGTTGGGTTTTTTTTTTTAAAGGCTGTACGGAGCAGACAGTGCTGCTTTCCCGAGGGGATTGAGTCAATTGGCGAGGATCGGACTAGAGGGCGGTTAAAGGATCATTGAGTGTGGACGAGAAGTATCGATTCGGCGATTTACCCCTCACCACCGCCGTCTCTCTCTCTCTGTGTCCCCGACATTTGTCAGGTTCCTCAACTCTCCGAGAACACGCGCCGATACTATTCGCAATGCTCCCTTCCTCGTCGGAAGTTCCAACCCAACAGACATTTCGGCGGCTTATCCCCCCTCCCCTCTCAGCCCAGGGGTCTACTTTTTCCCTATGTCAGGGAGCATGGTGAGGTACATAATACTAATATGGGACAGGTCAGGTCATCGGGCAGCCATGTCCGGTTTGTTTTTGGTTTTGTGATATGTGATTAGATTATGATTATTATTGTTGTTGTTGTTCCATATATTTTCTTTTCTTTTCTTTTTTTTTTTTTTTTTTTTTTTTTTTTTTTTTTTTTTTTTTTTGACGGGATTTTACCATCTACGATATGACCTTATCCCCTCATGGATTGAAATTGTGTTTTTCTTGAATAGGAACGGGTGGGGTAGAGGACTTGGTCCATGCGCCTTCGGGGTTGTTTCAGGTTGCTACAAAATCGTGTTCCTGGATGATGATGATGTCATGGCAGGTTAATCGGGTTTTATTTTATTTTTTTTTTTTTTTATTTTTATTTTTTTATATATTTTTTTTACTTTCCACGCAGGTTCCACCCCCACCTTACCCGATTGTTTCGACTGCATGCGCCTGGGTCTTCTCAGGTAGAATAGTCCTATAATGAACTATCTCGTTCCATTCTTCCGAGAATCTCTTTGATGGACAGATGAAACCAGTAAGGTGAGAGAGTTTTATGTCCTGTAGATAAAACCCTCACCCAGTACAGTACATATGTACCACTATTCTGTACCTACCGTGGATGATGTGCAGTCTGAATAAGGACTGGTGAAGGGACACCGCGTACCTTACTGATGAGTGAGGTGGACGGGTGTGGGTTGTCTGACCTCCAACGATGCGTTGTAATATGGAACCGATGCTTTGCACGTTGATTGATGCCTACTTACTTCCTAAATGGTACCTAGCAGTCAGGTACCGCCTTATAATGGGGGAGGCGTCAAGAGAAAAATAATAATAATAATAAAATAAAAACATAACAACAAACACTTACAACCACCATACCCCAAAAAAAAAAATCCCAAAAAATCCCAAAAAAGCCCCTCTCCCATCCTGGTAAGAGTCATTCGATCCCATCATGGGGCAGTGACTCAGACATCCAGTGGTAAAAACAAAAAGAGGGAGGGGGGCTAATCAGTGGCTGGGGGATACATTTCCATCCATCTGGTTGGTAGTTTGGCTGTTGTCACACCCCCCCGAATGACGAGGGATCCGGGCAAATTAGGGCGGGCAGCAGCTGAGTTGGACGTCCAGCCATCGGATGACTGACGACGTTCACGGTCCTGGATTATTGAAATTTAGTTATGCCTAGAAAACTGCAGGTAGTTAGGTAGGCAGGTAGGCAGTCAGTCAGCGTCTCATCTGACGTCGACGGAGCAACGAATTATGTGGGAAGAATGTTTCTCGGATGTATGCGAGAGGCTACTTGGTGCTTTTCTCCCTCTTTCCGTCCAAGAAGTTCTGGTCTGGGGACATGTCTCGTTTGATCCGGCTGTACAGTGTATGCGTGTTGTTCTGTATGTGCGACTGCATACATCGTACATCCATCCTGGACGGGCTGTTAGCCGGAAGCAATACCACCGTGTCTGACTGATACAGTGTATTGTTTTTAAAATGAGGCGTTTCTCCTTGCCACCAGCGGTTTTTATTGTGCTTGCTTTATTTTATTTTATTTTATTTTATTTTGTGGCTTCATGGTGTCATAATTGAGAACAAGGCTGGGTATGATGTTATGGATTGCCACTGTGAGAACAGAGGAGATCTTTTATTCTCGGTACCTAAAAATTCTCTGCCCATCTGTGTACGATGAATGTATGAATGTATGTATGAGTATGTATGTAGGGTAGGATGTACACCGACATCCATACAAAAGATGGATCGTTCAATCTTTGTCATCAATTTCCTCCCCGTGACCTTCACATGAGTTCACTATCCCCTCTTAGGTAATCCCGTTCATCTTGAAGAGTTGAATTTTCGAAAGTGGAACTTGATTGGATTTGTTAGGTCCGAAAATAGACAAGTCCCCAAGCCAGTCCAGGATCTTCCCACTCTTAAGTTTTTTTTGAGACTAGCTCGGTAAAAGTACGTCGTGTGTTCGTCGTACGTACCACCCAGGGAGACACGTTTTTAATTTCTCCTCTACTTTATTATTTTAGCACGGGGGGAGACAAGGAAAGGCAGGTGCACGTCCCAGAAAACCCACCGTCAAGGTTCGAGGCGAGTCCTGTGCAAGAACGGGCGTTACGCCCTCACTGATACATACCCTCCAGGTATGGAGTACGAAATACTCCACCGCGGGCAGTCACTATTGCAGTAGTAGTTCACCTGTGCCCCCCTCCCTTCCCAATCACTCAGGAAAGAGTGACTGCGACTTTGCATCAGTGTTGCCTTGTTGGGTCGGCGGTGCTCCTGGTCAAGACGGTTACTGGTCCTTTAGCTTTGGGGAATTCCACAGCCTCGCATCGCCTCTCTCTTGTTCCACCCTCCTATTTGGTAATGGGTCGTGTTATTATTATGATTTTTTTAATCTATGATGTTGGATTCGGTTCTGCTCCCTCCTGTCTTGACCTTTTTATGACTCTGGGTGCATGGGATTGATTATTGATGGGTTATTTATTTCATTTATTTAGTATTAGGATCCGTCCATGAACCATTATAATGGAAAATTAGGAAGAGAGGAAAAAAAAAATTAGCAAAAATAAATAAAATCCATTGTATTCATAATATTCATGATAATCAGATGTAATGCACTATATTGTATTTATCTCTTGTAGTATCTCTCTTTTACTATTATTATCTTTATGAATAGGGACCAGTGCAGAATCAGAACAATCAAGTTCTTTATGTTGTCGGCGGTATCAAAATAGAAGGGGTTAAAAAAATTAAGATAAAAATATATTAGAAATTAAAAAAAAATTAAAAAATGAAAAAATGAAAAAAAGGCTCCCTAAAACGGCTCCAGCGGCAGGTTCCTCATACCAACCTCATTCACTCACCTTGACGACTGGGCCGAGGGGATGGTGCCCCATCTGGCGACGGCGGTCTCCTGTTTGTCCAAAGGTGAACCCCCTAATGAATGGTGGACAGACGATCCCCAAGACTGATCCAGACGAATTCTTCCTCTTCAAAATGAAAAATGTAGTGCATGATGACAGTTGAATTACACTTCACCGTTCGGTGGAATTTTTTTTTTCTTTTTTCTTTTTATTCCTTTCAGAGCTTCAGCTACTCCATAGACCGCTGAGGAATCTAGCAACGAACCATGGATCCGGTTGCTTCGTCAATGTTCTGGTCTCTCTTGGTAACCCGTCCTATTGCGATTGAGCACTCCGTACCATACCATCACACTGCAGTTAGGGGGGATTAAATTTTTTTTTTTTGAATTTTTTTAATTTAATTTTTTTTTTATTTTATTTTCGAAATTTTCTCTTTTCGCTACCCTTAAACTTGAAACCCTTGGCCGCGCTTCTCACTTCGGACAAGAATTCCATGACGGAGGGGGAAAGAATTAATATGCCTACAGTAAGAAATTTCGGTTTAAAAAAGAAAACTCTAAAAAGAGGATTCCCGGTCGGGTCTTGCGGCTGGGTCAAACCCCCTTTGCCTTTTGCGTTCTTGTTCTGGTGCTTTCTTCTCCCGCCATTTCATGATTTCAGGTGGTTTGGTTGGGCGGTGGTAATTTCACTGAGACCGTTCAGCATTAACTTGTAACTTGGGGTTTAATTATGATGGCTGCTATTATTTTTATTTTTATTATTATCATCATTATTTTCTTCACCCTTTTCTTTTAATATTTTTTTTCTGGGTCTTTCTAACTGGCGGATAGATAGACTAAACCTACTATGGGATAAAAAAAAAATAAGTCATAGTGAAAGATTAAATCCCAAGAAAAAAAAATAGAAAAATAGAAAGAAAAAAACATTTTTTTTTTCTTTCTAAAATCCGACTTGTCCGGCTGGTAGGTAGATTGGAGACTGTGTGTATGGGCCTAGTACAGACAGAGACGGATAGTACTAGTCAACTTAGCGTAGGCTTTCGGAAGATTCCCACGATGAAATCTAGTGACAGTCATTGAATGGAAGGACCCCTAACAGAGTTCCTTTAGAATTTCGTTAGTTACTCGTTCAGGAGGCTGACTAACCCGTGACCCGGAGATCAACCTCAAGCCAATCCAATCCACAATCCTCAACGGAAGATGGTTACTGACACCTCTGAATTTACCACTAGCCTTCTTTTCTCTCCGTCTCCTACCCTTCACTCTACTTCTTTTTTCCCTCCCCTCCCCCATCCTTCTCTCAATCTCCCCCTCGCCTCGTTCCCTTCTCCATTTCTTTCCTCCACCTTTAACCTCCATTGTCCCTTTACTCTTTGAGTTTTCATCTTCGGAATTTTTGTTTCCTTCCATATATTGCTCTTTGCTTGCCTCTTAACCCTCAACGAGCTTTTCACTAAGTGTCGTTGTCTTCGTGGACCGGGGCTGTCTCCTTCGAACGCGTGAGAAAGTAACCTTTATTCCTGATCACATCAAGCAAAGGAAATTTCTCCCGCCGCCCTCCTTGGTTCCAATCTTATCCCCGACGAGTCCTCTTTGTTGCTAGCTTCAATTCTTCTCTGGTGATATCCTACCATTGGCTTTATTCGCCCCAGCCTTTGACTGCATCGTTTGGGACCACCACCGTCGACGCAACGAAAAGAAAGCATTTCACGGACTCTCATTTGCGGACCACCAAGGGAAAAAAAAAGCAAACAGTCAAATAAAGCGCGCCCCATTCGCTTTTCGACTTCATCCGTCTACAACCGCGTTTCCAGTTTTGATCCGTGCTGTTGAATGAAGGATACATCCATGTTATTCAACTAAGAAATATTCACGACGCAAAACTAAAGAGCCGCGGCTCACCGAGCAACGCTCTCCCCCCAGGATCAGGGCCTGGCGGACGTGTGGACGGTTCGTATCTACTTCCGATTTTTTTCGTTTTTCTTTTCTGTGTTGCCCTCATTTGTGGAGACCTCCTCTACCATTGTGTGGTATAATATACTGACGGGGAACTCTTACTCTGTACAGTACCAGACCGTCTACCTTCGCTGTCCTGAACTGGTTTTCTTTTCATTCTCTTTTATTTCGTTATGCCGTCCTTTTTCGCGCCGGGCCTGCAAGGCTTGCCCCCTACTCCTCCCCACGTCATGAGCGGTGGTAGGATGGACTCCGAGCACCCATTTTACGTGGTTGGCCACTCCGCCTTCCCCCCTCGCTACTCCCAGAGCGGTTGTGAATTTATTGAGCAGTACTCTCAATCGACTTGCTACTCCAAACCCGCCCCGATGAACATGCACCCGTCGACGATGCGCAGTGGCAGAGATATGGCCATGATGAATCAGCCCATGTTCGGTCCGATGCCTACCGCAAATGTGCTGCCTCCCCTCCGAAACAACGTCCAGTTACCCCCTATGGACAGCGCGATCCCGCCTCAGTACCGCCGACAAGACGTCATGGTACAGCCCGAACAGCAGCAACGCAAGGAGGAAAAGGCTACCGGAGGCGTTGCCGCCCGCTTGGATTATGAGATGGACCAGATGTCCGACTTCGTGGCTGAGATGGCCCAGGGAATGTATGCTTTGTACAACACCAAAATTCACCTAGCAGATATTGACTTCGCGCGAAGCGTCTACCCAGGAACGTCAGTCCCGCCGCAATTCCGGAAGTACGTCTTTCAGATCCTGTCGTCGACTCGCTTGCCAAGCTCGACGATCCTTCTGGGTCTTTATTATCTAGCCAGCAGGATGCGCATGCTGTCTTCTAGCAAGGTCTTTGTGTCTGGCAATGGTCAAGTTTACCGAATGCTCACCGTAGCCCTCCTTCTGGGGAGCAAATTTTTGGACGATAACACCTTCCAGAACAAGTCGTGGGCGGAGGTCAGCAATATCCCTGTGAGCGAGCTTAATACGATGGAACTTGAATGGCTATTTGCTTTTGAGTGGAAGATCCACGACCGCATCTACGATGATCAGGACGGATTCGCATCCTGGCGCTCTCACTGGGACACGTGGCGTGCGAAGACCACTCGGGCCCATGATTCGCGTCACAGCCTGGCCCCAATCGACACTAACGTGTCCAGGAGTTCTAGAATTTCCAAGCCGCTTATGTCCCCTGAGGGTCCCATCCCTCCCCAGTACCAGCGTAGCTCTCACTTTGAGACTTCCTGGCTCAACCCGGCGGCATCTGAGTATTCGCCCCCATCAGCCCCTCACAGTGGTCCTAACACCCCAGACTACTACGCGGTTGGGCCGTGGGCCTATGCAAACCCGCCACCGCCATATTCCCGGACCTGGATCCCTCCCCAGCCACAATACATGCAACAAGCGCCACGGTCGCAGCCACCCTCCTACCACCATACTCCGTCATATGCATTGCCTTTTGCACAGAGCGTATGGACAGGTCATGGTTCCTCCTGCGGTTGCTTGCACTGTGCTAAACACGTTGAGCACTACATGTGCGCTGGTGCCTTCGGCGGAATGCAACCTATTCTTGCCGGCTAGTGGGTAGCTTGCCAGGCTATTCCGGAATCCGCGGTGTACAATGCACATCCAGGTTAATCGCCTACTCTGTTCTTTTTCTTCTCTTTTTTTTTTTTTTTCCCGTTAGACTTGTTCACCTTTGTTCATTGATGATACCGTATCTCGCAATTTTCGGTCTGGTGATGACACTCCTTTATTCGGTTTCGGCTCCTACCGTTGTGTCTGAAAAGTCCTTTGATCGCCTTTTCCCTGAAATATTTGAAACAAAAAAATTTCAAAAAAAAGCGCCGCGAAGCGATATTCGAACAAGTGCCATATTTACGACACAGCTCGACTATGTATTTACAAGGCATAGACCCTTTGATCTCGGTTTGATACGATATCGTTGTTTGGGGGAAGTTGCCCGCCATGTTCGAATATCACCTCCAAAGATCGTTGGACTTCAAGTTTCGAAGCGAAAAGTCACGACATTCATGATGTTTTCCTGTTTTTCTTCCTTCAGCCTTTTCATTTTCTTGTTTCCCCCTTTTCTTTTCAAGTTCTTCTTTCTTGTCCCTCTTCTTCACTTCTTCTTTTCTGCTTTTGGTTGGGCATATCTACTGGCGGATGTCACTCATAGATTGCGTTTTCTTGACATTAGTTGACATTGGTTTCCCTTTTTACTCCTTCCATTTTCTACTCAGCTTGTTGCCTTGAGTACCATGGCGTTAATACCTCGTTCCATTTGATTCCCTTGCCGGCATGTTGCATTGTTCTGTTTTGGTTGGCAAATTCTATCTCATTCTTCTCTTCACACTTTAATCGGAGTCTTCCTCGATGTCAGGTGTCATGTCCCGAGAATTCATACCAGCTCTGATGCCTGGATCGTGGGATTATTACTTTCGGTTGTAGTCTACTTTTTTCTTTCTTTTCTTTCCTTTTTTTTTTCTTTTCTTTCTTTTCTGAACATTCACCGTTTGTTACGACTTGTCAATCGATCCGTGTTTGTCTTACAAATTTTTATTCTATTCGTCCGTCGTTGGTAAGACAATTGAAAAAAGTGATACTCCCCTTCTTCACCATGTGCTTCTGTTCTATTTTCTTTTCTTCCCATGGTGCTGAACCACTCATGTTATTTTCAATCCCATTGCTTGATTGTAAGTTAGATATAACTTCACTCAAACATACTATCAAATAGTGGAAAATCGACCTAAATCCGAATTTCCCCTCTAAATAATAGGCCTCACTTTCGTTCCTATGAATCATTCCTTAATCTTGAATCATGAAGTAGATGCGTAAAATCAAGTATCAGTCGTTCGGCTTCTCCGAACTCAACCCCGGCAGACAGGTTCTACCTATGATCTAATCATATGAACATACCATAACTTATTCTTGTAGACCCTAGTCAAGTAAAACTCAAATAGCATTTATGCACCAATTTAATTAATGTAAGGAGCGATCGAAACTATGTATGTAGAGTAGTAGAAGTAGTAGAAGAATCTATGTATGATGAAGAGGGAGGTAAAGGATGCACGAGAAAAAAACGTCGGGTATCGATATCAGTTGAAACGAACGAGAAGAGGCGCACGGGTCGCTGCTCGTTACAAGGGAGTAGATAGACAAGTTTTCATCATCAGTGTTCATGTCGTGAGGTCAGATAGGTGAGGGGTATTTATTATGTTTGGGTTCCAAGGGAGGGCCAGAATTTGAGGAATGGGAGGTAAGTAAGTGTATGGTGGTATCGATTAGTAGACGCTTCCTCTAATACTTTGGTCTTCTCGTCTCGCAGCTTCAAGGTCATCGTCGTTATGTTCCTGGTATTCTGGGTCTGGGTCTGGGTCTGAGTCTTCGTGGTCTATTGACGAGTCCGGGTGGTCGCTATCTAAGTTTTGGCCTTTGTCTGGGTAGTTGTTGCCTGGCTTCTTGGATGGGTGTCGTCTCCCAGGGGTTGGAGGGTGGTTGTGACGGTGGTGGTGCGTGTGATGAGAGCGTGAGCGCCGGGGGCGTTGTGTGTGTGTGCCACTGCCTTCGTCATCGCCGTCATGATCTAGATCGTGAGAGGTCTTTGGTTGATGGGAGGTAGGTTTAGGGCGTTTGTCCTCATGCTCGTCTTCCGATGGTGCAACACTGTTTGCTCCGCTTAATGTACCGCCTCCGTCGCGGCCACTAAGATGGACAAGGGCGTAGCTTGACTGCGGGGGGTGCAAGAGGTGGTCCTCGCTGTCACGGTGGAACCTGGATAGGTCTGGACGCTTGGGGATGGGGCTTGCCTTGGTGGTTGTGCGGTTGGCATTGTTCTCATGAGTATTAGTGTTGGGCTCGTTTGGCGGGAGGTCGGATGGGATGGACCGGGAGTTGGTGATTTCTTTATGATCAAGGGGATCGTACTGTGGTGTGGGAGTAGGAACAGTGCTGGTGAAGGGCCTTGTTTCATTTGACCTGTCTCCCAGAGCTGGTTCGGGCGCTACTAAAACTTGCTCCTCAACTTGGGCTTTCACTCCTGTTAATGACCCTTGACCGTTGCTGCTTTCCTGTGCTGACTGGCTCTGAGTATGAACAGATTCGTGGGCCTTTCTGTGCTGAATATCAAGAGTATTCCGAGCAAGATCTGTTCCATGTGCTCGATTGGGCCGTGTAGAGCCCTTCCTGCGAATGCCATGGTTACACCCGTCCGGACAACCGCCCCATTTACGCCGGATGGGGATGAGTGGCTCGGATGATGTTGACACCACTGGGGGGATTGCATTCACGACTCGGTCTCGTTGTGCCTCCAGTTCCTTCTCTTTCCTCAGCTCTGACCATGTACGGAGCTGGTTCTGCAGCACATATTTCCCATTATCCTGATTGAGTTTCATGATTACAAATTCGCAGTGATTTATATTCCGAAGGTCTTCAAAATATTCAACGCTCCAGTGGTACCACTTCATGAGAAATACTCTGGTCATCAGACCATGGGTGACCAAGACACAAACGCTGGCGAAATCATCTTCTCCGAAAAGCCGCCACATCGACTCGTTGAAACCGCTTATCCGGTCATAGGCATCCGCAGCCGACTCGCCGTTTGGGATTCGGTAAAAGAAGTGGCCATAATCCGCTCTCTCCAGCCACATGCGCTCCATCTCAGCAGAGCATGGCTGAAAGTTACCGAAGTCCTGTTCTCGCAGCCGGGGCTCTTCGTATACCTTGATGGTGTGCCTAGGGAACGGCGATGGAGATGGAGAATCCGAAGTTAGTGACTGCAGGATTCCTTCCGTAGTTTCTCTGGTTCTGCGATATGGCGATGTGAAGAAATGGATCGTGTCATCAGGTCGCAAGAGGGCGCGTAGTTTGGAACCGGCTTCCAGGGCTTGTCGATGCCCTTCAGGCGTGAGCTTGACGCGGTGATCAGGAATGGTCTGATGGATTTCGCGATTCTTGTTGCCTTCTGACTGGGCATGTCGGATCAAAATGATCATCTAGTTCGCATGAGCAAAGCAGAATACAGCTATGATCGTTCTACAAGACTCACCCGCGGTTTCCCCATGGTTAATGTTGCATTCGCAAGAGGGGTACAGGCGGGAAATGATCAGCAAGACAGCTGCTCACAAGGAATTTTTTCTGCAGACACTGTCGGTAACGTGCCAAGTGGATAGCCTAACCAGTAAGAGCTACAATAAGAAGCGGTGTATCCAAGGGAACAAAGAAAAGCAGCGCTGGCGTAGTTGAGAGATTTTGCAGAGCGGGAAAACTGACTGGCACTGCGGGCACTGGGGCAGTACCTGATAATTGCCCTATCCGGTTAGTGTGTCCAGTGATGTAATCGTCCCCTAACTCCCTAAAACATCTTGAATTGCATACTAATCGCCACATTCATATTGGCCCGCACCATTAGTGATGGTATCTATAGGCGAACTTCTTCTATCCCCAGATGAAACACGGGATGAACCTAGAGGCTTCAGGTAGTTCGTCAATAGCTTCAGTTTCCACTCCAAAGGTCTCCGAGGTGAGACAAGATCGATGCAGGAATCCTGATAAGATGTGATCTTGATAACGATCAATTTGGGTTGCAGTGCCCAAACCAGAGTCTACCCCTCCAAATTTCTTTAGTCCCCATGGGAATTATTAGCTAACTATTAGTTATCATTTTGCTTATTTAATTCTTCTTAGTCATTCCAGTTCGCTGTAACTAGTTAGTGGTAGCGACTGTCTGTGGATAGATCAAATGCCTTAGGTTGTCCGACTGACTTGTTTTATGAATGAAGATAGAACGTTTAAATTAGAATTCAAATCAGAAAACCAAAAGAAGACGAAATGAGAAATTAAGATGCAACGCCCCGACGTTGTTCAGTCCAAAAGAATAACGCTAGGCGCTTGAGGTATATGTACGTTGAAAGGATGGGGAATGTGAATGTGGAGAGACATTCGGAGATGCTGCGCTAGTTGCCGCAGCGGCTCCCGTACCTACAGTCCTTAGTATCGTGCCTCATGATTAAAGTTGTCCAGTTCCTCTTTCCAACCCCCTGCTGGCCATTCAAGCCCCACAGTTGATTGTTCTGGATTGGAAAACTTCCCAGGGAGCTATATCATGGCGGACTATCTTTATGAGCTTCTGACGCCGCATTTGGCCTCCACAGATGCTTCCCCCACCCCATTGAACCCTGAAAATGATACAATCACTGCCCAGTACCTCAACCGGCTGCCCACCCTCTCCCTCCAGGCATTGCAAGAAACCGAGCCACAGTCACTCGCACAGTCATCTCATTCAAATATCCTATCGCTTCAAGCTTTATCAAACCGCTCCCATAAGACCTTCATCTCCTCTGCCGACAGCCTCTCAGCCCTACGAACCTCCATCCCCCAGTTGTCTCGAGATGCACAGCAATTACGGGGTACAATTCCAAAGCTTGACGAAGAGGCAGTCCTGTTTTCGTCAAAATACAGTCGAGTCGCCGAGAATGCAGCCCTAGAGAAGCGGAAGAAAGTAATGCAACTGGCAAGGAACGTCGACCGATTGTCCGACATTCTGGAATTGCCAACACTGCTCTCAACTGCCGTATCCTCGGCGGCCGCGAGTTCCGGGGCCGCGGGTGGTTCATCGTCTGCGACATATTCTGCGGCATTAGACGTGTATGCGCATATCAAGAGATTACAAACTCTGTATCCGGATTCCCCTCTAGTTAGAGATGTCTCCGCTCAAGCCGAGGATGCCATGAAAGATATGACCACGCATCTGATAACCGGTCTTCGGGCTCAAAACCTCCGACTAGCAGCTGCTATGAGGACTGTGGGTTGGCTGCGACGAGTTGCCCCCGAACTGGAGAATCTCCGCAGCGACGGAGGATCCGGGACAGGAGAAGGCGCCCTTGGCGCCCTGTTCTTGATTTGTAGATTGGCAAATCTGGTGGCGACGCTAGAAGCGCTAGATCCCTTACGAGAGCTCGCCGACCAGGAATCGCACCGCCGGACCCGGAGTACAGATAAGAAGTCCGGATCCTGGTCTGATGGGCACCAGACAGAGAAGTTCTTAAAGCGTTATATTGAGATCTTCCGCGAACAGAGTTTTGCTATTGTTTCCCTGTACAAGAATATCTTTACCCCTAACCAGTCTGAGTCGGAACTAGCAGTGACAGGGTTGCGAGGGATTGATGCCCGAATTAAATCAACAGCACCACGACCCGTTCAGCGAGAAGATCCACTACAACACCTTCCACCAGCCCTGGCAACGTTTCCCATGCATCTCGTCCAATTACTCACAGACACCCTGCGGACATATCTTCCAAATGTTCAGGACAAGAGTTCGCGTGAAAGTCTTCTCACCCAAGTTCTATACTGTGCCGCCAGTCTAGGACGATTGGGCGGGGATTTTGGGATGATTCTTACAGAGCTGAGCGATATGGGAGACGACGACGACGACGACGACGAGATGGTCAACGAGTGGGAGGAGGTGACGAGAAAGCACCGCGCCCTGGCAGGGCGCCTGGAGCAACTCACCGGAGGGAACGCAGCATCTGGATCATCTAAGGGGACCTTACGGGTGGCCTCGCCCGTTCAAGGGCCTGGAGTTGCATGAGGGAGTTTGTCCCGATTCCTCTGACTGCGGCTGATAAGACGCTCTTACTTGCTAAAAGGAGACCGCCAGAGACTCCGGTACGGGGCGCTAGCCGCATGGGGCACTAGCGGCGGGTGCCGTTTGACCTCCGCCGGTCGTTGTCTGGACCGCCGGCGCCTCCGTCCGTCATCTTCCCTCTCCTCTTCTCCCTCTCTCTCTTTCCATCCCTCTCCGTCTTTCTTCCATCTTCTTCCCTTTTTCTTTTTCTTTTGTTGAGGGGGGGGTGTGTTTTTTTATTCCCTCCCAGACTAGAGGCAATTGTTTTATATATATTATGTTCATCTGGGTTGCTATATATTTTGAATGCCTGTCCTATAGCCCTTTGATCGGTGCTGGTCTGCCGGTTACCCTCCTTCCGTCGTCTTCACTGCCGTCTCTTGTGTGACGTTCTTCTCCCTTGCGTATTTTTGCACCAAGGAATGAAAACCCTCCCATAATCGGTGTGAGCAAACAAGTCATTCAACAGCAACTTCAAGATTTTACTTCGCCCACCGTGGTTAAACCTTCTACCAATGGCCGCCCCCGCTCTCTCGACCGGATTGATTGATCCTACCAAACAGGCCGAGTACCCCATTATTTTGGGTGACAGGCTCTTGGGGGAAAATGACACTTCACTACCAAAGTTGATCAATATCCAATATAATTACAAGACAAAGTCCGCGACCGCGCAACAGACCATCACCAGGTCCTCGCAGTCGAGGGATCACTACAACCTTACCATTACGGATAAAGCACCGAATGCTGAGCAGAACACCTTGACATATTCTTACCAAGGCAGCGTTGACCCAGAACAAGCTGTTTCAGAATCCGAAGAGCGAAATCTGGTCTTGGTGTTCGATTCCCACCGAAAGGCCTTCATTCTCGAACCAGTTACGGCGCAACTTAACTTCAACCTCCGCTCAGCTCCAGCGAAGACAGAGAAGCAAGTGCTGGAAAAGTATAAACAGCTTCGGACTTTACAGGAGGATGATCAAGGCTCAGGGGATGACCGGGGCTCAGACCATGCCGGTGGCAACGACGATGGTCCAGCGGACGATACTAATCCATACGACTTTCGTCATTTCCTTCCTAAAGAGAATGCTGACGACGATAAGTCGGTCTCGGACAACTCTACACCAGAACCTCATTGTAATACAAGCAAAACCAACACCCCATTAATGCCTGCGACTGTCAAACCCACCCCGAGCCCGAAGCCGAGTCCGAAGCCACGTCCCAAGACTCAATCCAATCCTCTTCGTCTCCCCAAGCCGGCCAAGCCAGCCAAGCATGACGGCGCAGGGGCCCCCAAGACAAGCTCCAAGCCTCGCGATGAGGCCGTAAACGAAAAGGTGGTTACTGAAGATGTCATGACCCAAGTAGCAAAATCTCCATCCTTCGAAAATGGAAGCGCTCTCTTATCCCAACAACCCGCCCCTTCACCTGGGTCTAATATCATCATTGATGGTGACCTTATCATTGATATGGGCTCGCCGCCGCCTTCTCGTCCTGCATTCCGGATTGACCCTGCTCACTTCTCTTCCAACAATACGCCATCAAATTATAACGACGATGAAGATGAGGATATCGAGGACCTCCGGTTGCCGTCTCCTGCCGGACATGGAGGAATACCTACTCGTTCTGGGAGGGTGGAGCCTAGTTACAACGCACAGGCTGCTGATGAAGATGAAGTTGAGGACGATGACGCTTTGGCAGCAGAAATGGAGGCTGCGTTTGAAGAAAGCGCTCGGGAAGAGGAAGCCAGAAGCCATCAATCATTACATCATTACAGTGCCCCTAGCGATGACGAGAGTGAAGTCAGTGAAGAAGAGTAATTCTACTTGTTTTTATCTATGCATTGTTGGAATAGTTTTGCTTGTTTTGGGGGGGGAGTGATTTGTCTTTTTTTTTCCCTTTTCTTTTTGGGTTCAAACCATATATAAGCATGGCGTTCGTTTGGAGTTTGGAGCGGAATAATGAGCTCAATGGAGTTTTACAATTATTGAGAGCAGTGATACCACCTATTGCATCCCAACCTGTATAGAGGATTAGGACAGTTCCAATACCATTATGTGTATGTCGAGTTGATTAGTGCATGTAAATGAGCGTCCTGAGAGTCCAGGCCGGAACAACTCAATGATCCGATCTCAAGATCACGCATTTGTCCGCCTGCGGATCATTCGAACCCCAAAACCACCGCCAGATCTGCAGGGGAGAGAAACCTCTACCAAACAAATTCCACCTCCTCTTCTTCATTCTTTGACCTATTTTTCTTTTTTCACTACTTTCTCTCTGACCTTTCTCCAGTCTTTTTCCCGTCTCTGAGCATAACCCCCTTCAACGACACAACAGTGCGATTGGCCTTGAACTCGGGCTCGGCCCACACAATGCGATGAAGGGTCTCTTGCGCCATGGTTGATCTGATCTGGTAATAACTTACTCTTAACTTCTAGTCTCTGCAGAGGACGGAGCTGCGGTGCTTCTTGTTCTTCCTTTTGGCTTCACGGGACGACTAAATGGTTAATCCTGCCTTGTAATCATTCGAGCTTGAGTTCTTTCTTTTGACCATATCACCGACCATAACCACCTCAGATATCCTGGTCCTGCAAAGATAATAACACAATCCTTCATGGCGTCCACAACATCACAACCGTCGGAGAAGCGATCTGTGCCCGCGCCCTCAAACCCCGTCCTTCTTGCGACACAGGTCCAATGGCTTTTCACAGACGAGGAGCTCAAGCGTGCGCCGTCGCAACTTGACGGTATGGCACTGGAGGCAGAACATACAAGTCGCAGTAAAGGGGTCAATTTCATCACGCAAGTGGGCATCATGTTAAAATTGCCCCAGCTCACCATTGCAACTGCTGCCGTATACCTTCACCGGTTTTTCATGCGTTACAGCATGGTGGACCTGCCGCAACGACCGGGAATGCACCCTTATCCGATTGCCGCCACCGCATTATTCCTTTCGACCAAAGTGGAAGAGAATGTGCGGAGAATGAGAGAGCTGGTGGTTGCATGTTGTCGGGTAGCGCAGAAACAACCCAATCTAGTCGTGGATGAACAGTCGAAGGAGTTTTGGAAATGGCGAGACACGATCCTGCACAACGAGGATCTCCTTTTGGAGGCCCTCTGCTTTGACCTCCAACTCGAACAGCCCTACCGTATTCTCTACGATTTCATCTGTTACTTTGGCGTCAACGAAAACAAACCCCTCCGCAACGCAGCCTGGGCATTCGTCAACGACTCTATGTTCACCGTTCTTTGCCTGCAATTCTCAGCTCGAACCATTGCTGCCGCCGCCCTTTACGCTGCTGCCCGACACTGTGATGTTGGGTTTGAGGATGACACCTCTGGCCGGTCGTGGTGGGAGCAGGTCGATGTGGATCTGGCGCAGGTGCGTCGCGCGTGCACAAGAATGGCACAGTTATACGAGAACAATGCCATGCAGAAACATAGCCAGTACTACCCGACCACCCCCATCTTCGCAGACGAGGGTACTGAGAAGACCAGGATCCCGCGCGCTGGCAGCTCGGCTGGTCCCTCGCATGAAACAGACACCGCGAATGGACGAAAGCGGTCGAGGGAACCCGAAGACGAAACCCAACGCCGCTCAGAAGAACCATCGGTTCCGCACGATCAGGGACCGACGAACGGCGAAAGATCCCCGAAACGGCCACGCATGGGCTCAGACGCCGCCGCACAAGATGCCTCCGCCGAAAAGAACCCATCCAACTCCACATCGTTCAACTCCTCCCAGGGAGCAACCGCTCCCCAATCAACAGGGACACTCCCATTCCCCCACGACCGCCACCACACAAACGGCCATCTCCCTCTCCCTCCCCACCGCTACCAACACCCCCTACCTCCCGCCCCGCGAACCTTCCCCCGTCGAGACAGCGACTCCCGCCCCAACGCTCCAGTTGACGACCCAATCCAACAACGAATCGACGAAATCGTGTCCCAAAACATGACCACTCCCCAAAGCGGACCGCCACCCCGAGACCGCCGCAATTCAGACCGACACCACGAACATGAAGACCCCAGCCGAAGACGTCGCTCCGACCTTTCCTCCACCAGCAGGAAATCCATTGATGAGCAACACCCTCCACCCCCGCCTCCTCCCTCCGATAAGCCCCAGAGCCAACAGCCGCCGCCGCCGCCTCCGCCCCCGGACCAGGACGAAGAAGGCGGAGGAAGTGAAGAGGGCGAGCTATAATCGTTATAAGTTCTTCACGGTCTCCTCCGCATCGTTCATTACGCCGTTAAAAGCAACTATATCTCTGCTATTACCTTGCTTATATTACTGGACATCCTCTTCCATCGTCTTTTCTCAGTCCGGCGGGTTCGTTGGCTACACTGTACAGTACATATTCTACGTAGTGCGGACGGGGCAATACGAAGTATACAAGATCATCGGTTTGAAGATCACGATGATATAATGCCATTGCAGGAAGGAGGAAAACAGAAACGAAGAACGAAAAAGAAAAGACAGAAAGGAAAAAATTGGGAAATCCCGTTTGTAATGTACTGGCAACTTGGTTAGTATTACTGACTACTTCTGTCGACTCAGTTTTGGTAGGCTGGTGTCAGTATATTACATCGTTATAGCCCCAGGTGGTCGGTCTATAGCACAACTGAGAGCAATTCTATCCGAAATGCATACAATATCGATAAAAGACTACGAAGATGATGTAGGAATGTGTACGGAAGCCAATAGGTGTCATTGAAGCTAGATTTACTTGTGATGCCATCCGAATGTAGATGGACAACCGAAAGATACCCATTGTCATGGTTTGTGTGTCGTCCCGCAGACTGGGGACGCACAGAGCGAGTCAAAACCCTCTGGTCGCGATGCCCAGTCCGTGATCAAGCAAGCTGCTGGAAGCGACGAAACTGAATCCTCCGAAGGGGTTACTCTCTTCTCCCATGACATCGTAGCCAGATGACATGGGACGCTGGCTTCCGCGCTGATGGGCGGCATAGTGATCGTCGAAGCCGACGGAAGTAACAATCGGGCTTAGTGGAAGATGAGTAAAATCGTCGGAGAAGTTTTCCGCAAGTGCGGGGTCCGTGACAACAGGAACGATCGGAGGAGTGACTGCACGGCGCGCAAGAGCTTTCCAGTCGATCTTGCGGAAGAACCGGTGATTCTTGATCGTCTGGAGATCCTTCGGCATATGATATCCGAGGCGCTTGGAGGGTTCCTTGCGAAGGAGACGGGTCAACAGGTCTTTGGCATCTGGGCCAAGGAAGTAGGGCAGCGCTAGCTTCTGCTTCAGGATTTTCTCTTGCAACTTAGCATTGTTATTGGCTTTGAACGGAGGCGAGCCTGTGAGAAGGTCATATGCCAATGCCCCAAGGGACCACCAGTCGCAGGCTTTGCCGTATGGTTTACCCTGGACGACCTCTGGGGCCATATATTCAATGGTGCCCAGCGAAGAGTTGCAGCGGTCATCATCATTGGCAGATATCTTGCTGAGACCGAAATCTGTCAGCAGGAGGTGGCCTTCGTGGTCCAACAGGCAATTTTCAGGCTTCAGGTCACGATAAATCACACCGACGTTCTGGTGCAGATGTTCGAGCGCGAGAACCATTTCCGCCATATAAAAGGCCGCTACATCTTCATCGAACATACGCTCCATGGCTAAGTGTGTGAATAGCTCACCACCTTGGGCGTATTCCAGGATGAGGTAGAGCTTCTCATGGTCCTGAAATGCGTAGAAAAGTTTGACAACAAACGGATGGCGGTTGACACTCTCCAGAATCATACGTTCTGTCTTGGTCTGCTCCACGAGCTTCTTATGGACGGTGATTGAGGCCTTCCGGAACTGTTTCTGAGCATAGAGCTTACCCGTGAGCGCATGGCGCACTAACAAAACGGTCCCAAACGAGCCTTTGCCCAGACAGAGCAAGGGCTCGAAGTCATCTGTAGTCATCTTCCGACAAAGCTGTGTGCGCATATCCTTAACACTTGACGTATTGCAAAACTTCTCCTCTGCCACGGCATCAGCGCTGACATAGTCGTGTTCCAGAGGCACCTCATAGCTGGTCAGAACCTCTGTTTGGTCACTGTCCGAGCACACACTTGCGTTGCTTTGTGCCTCGGAACCAATATCACTTGGCGCGCCTTGGAGAGAGCGGTCTCCCGACAGATTCAGCGAATCGAGTTGAAGCTTTAGAGCGCTAACCCCATGACCTGATGCTGGGTGTAACATTGGGCTATTACCCGGTCGCGCTGAAGAGCGTGGTGCGCGTGAACTGGAGGCTGAAAAGTCCGAGTCCTCATCGCCAGAACCCATGGGGGTGAAACCACGAACGGTTGAGATCGCTGGGGCGGCTTGTTGCTTTTTCTTCTTTCGTCGGTCTACCTTTCTGGAGAGCGGATCCGCATTCAATCTCGGTGCTGGGAAAGGATTACCTCCACGGACACCCTTATCGGAAAGCCCTTGTTTGCGGTTAGGGCTAGCATCGCTCATTCGGAAGCTGCCGGTTTGATTGCTGTTCAAGCTGACCTCATCGCCGGGCTGCGACATGTCAGCCTGAGGGCTGAATACGTCACCGACCGAGAGGTCATCCTGGAATGCACTCGACATTTCCATTTGCTTTTCTTCGCTATAACTTTATGTATCTCCCCTTTCCTTGCGTTATCCCAAAATGTATCCGAAGAGGGAAGGCCACGCCCAAAAGGATGACAGATCCAACAGTGTAGGATGCGCCAATAAACACAATTTGCACACAAAGAAATTTTAGATCCACTCAGTCATGGATCAGCGGCTATGCACTTGCGAGACCTATCAAGCAGTATCTGGTTATGGAATAGGCATGTTAGGCTATGTTTTGTCCTCAGATGCACGAAAGTGGGGTATTCAGAGCAGGAGATGCGAGACATCAGCAAGGGGAGTAAACAATTATGAACCACGCGTACATTTTTTTTTCGTTTCCTTCTTGTTTTCGCGATAGATCCCACTTCTGCACGGCTAGCTGGGCTTGCCTGGTCGCACTGGATGCTCAAAAGCAGCGAATTACCGTCCGCCCTTGTTCAGGACGGACCAAGGACCCCTAGCCAATTCACCGTGTCGACAGGGGGTTCGGGAAGCCGGGTAGATGATACAACCCGAGATCCAACCAGCACGGTAGTCTCTGGGGAGAATACACCAGTCGAGTCGTCGTTGGTATTCAGGAAAACAAAGCGAGCGTTGGCAGCGCGGCCAGCAAAGCGAACGATATCGGAGTATGAAAGCTTGGGCGCAGACAGGCACATAGAGAAGTGGCAGGGCAGATGTCTGTAACAGTTGACTGAATTAATATCTGGGGGAGGGGTACTGAAGAAAGAAAGTATGGGATTGCCTTCCGGGATAGACTCCTGGATTACAAGAGGAAGAGAAAGCGGAGGCGAGAGAGAGAGACAGAAAATGTGTGGCCGCTTGGGGCTTCAAGTCGGAGGAGATGTTAAATTATTATTACCTGATAAAAAAAAGAGTTACTCTTGGCCATTGATCTGTGGGGGCCAATCAGCGTGACCCGGTGCTAAGCGGCCCTTAGCCCGATTGGGGAGCGCGGGTCTTCACGTGCGGCAGTCATTGGATCCTACTTTTACCTCATGCAAACAGACAGAAAGGTCAATCTTGTACAAGTATGTTGGTAGTAGCTTGGTAGGAGTAGCTCTGACTACAAATCTGTGGCGGAGATCACCGCAAGTCTCAAATGATGTCATGGGGCGGTGTGAGGGCAGTTAGCCTCAGGCTGCCGTGTCGTAGTTGTAGGTATTGTAGGACTTCCGACTACTTAGGCTTCTCTACCTATACTCGCCCTCCATCCATCTCGGATCGTTCAAAGAAGGTCTGAGACCGGGTGATTTCGACCCCTGATCTCCCCACAAAGGCCAGCGCGCTAGGTTTCTCTACCCGAACTGTCACGCGCTCGTTGGCAAACTCAACTGTCACTATGCGCGCGACAAAGGTCGCTAGTGCCTCCACCGTTTGGAAAGAGGTCTCCTCAACGCGCTACCAGGCGTGGACATTTCATGTTAGTCACGGCTCGGCATAGATCCAATATGCATCTTGATAATAGGGATAGAGAAGAAGAACTAACCTCTGCGACAGCTCGGGTCATTGCTTGGTAAGTGTCTACCACGGTTGACCCCCATGCTAACTGGCCTGGGCCCTTAAACTCCAGCGAAATGATCACGGCTTGCTTCTCAACTCGCTCGTGGGAGTTGACCCCAAGGATACAATGACATCTTATACCGTCGATACGGAATTCCTCTTCCAGGACCACAGGACACCGTTCAGAATCCTGAAGATTGCCCACCACTTCGTTTTCTTGCTTGTAACCCCACACCGTGATGCTGCGGTATTTCAGGCCTTCTTCAGCACGCAGCAGGGCCTTGGGGAGTTGTAACCAAACCTCACATCGGCCAAAGATATCGTCAATAGGACACGTCGGGGCTGGTGCCTGATTTATAGCATTGTGTAGATGTGACATTCTCCTTACCCCCGCCGTAGTCTCATCGAGTAACCCTAGGCTGCAATTCGCGACGATGGCCGCTGTCAGTCGTACATCCTGACCAATATCATTCTTCATCATCGAATTCCGTCGGTTGCCTTCCAAGCTAACCATCCGTTTCCCCGGGTGCTCCTCGTGCTGTCCCATATTGCGAATGTCTTCTTCTAGCCGGCGGTAAAGCTTCCCATAGTCGATAGAAAGAGAGACATCATCCGCATTTGCGGCTGCAACAGCTGACGAGTAAGATAGTTTCAACGACGCAGTGCATGGCTGTGACTTCCCAAGCCGATGCCATGCCTCTGGGGCGGCAGGTAGAGGGAGCTCAATATCACGGAGTCGCACGCTATCTAGGACGGCGGGGCGGGGCGGTATATGAACATTGACTCGTTGCTCAGCCATTGTAACCGTAAAAAAGAAACGGGGGGGGAAAGGAAATGAGAGAAGGAAAGAAAGAAAGAGATCGAAACAGAAACAGAAACGGATGGGTAAGTTCTCTGCTCGCAAGCCGGTGTCCTTGTAAGCAAAAAGCTAGGATGGCTCTGACGTCAGGACACCGAAATGTCGCTGACACCAATTGGGAGAAAAGTCGTGCTGAATCAACAAATGCTCATCTCAAAAACAGATAATTTGCCGGGATTCTCTTCCAACGCAAACAACTCCTAATAAATGGCGGTTGCTTCTCGTGGTTCCCTGCCCGAGGAATTAAGAGAGAGAATGATGGTGGGGTTCTCTAGCGCGGGGAGCTTTGAGAAATATTACGCCCGGTATGAACTGAACACCAGTTAGCAAAAACTTAAAGCTTTATCTCCACCCAAATTTCTCGCCTCGGCTCCGTGCAACCCGACCGGAAAGAGTCAACGACCACTGTTTCATAGGTCGTGAACGTTCGAGACTTACTACGTCCGGTACTCCGGTCATTTGGGGTGAAATGGACAGGGCGTTTACCACCCGTTCGTGCCCCGCACAGGTGTTTACAGGTATCATTTCATCATCAATCAGTGACTCCATAACGGTAGCTCCGGTAATCCTATTAATACACATCCAGACCTCCCGTAGGGTAAACAAGCAATAGACTTGGCTGGTCAATGTACAATATCCTCGTAAACTGGTCCATGTCATATCATATCGGGGAATTATGTATGCTGCGGGAAAACAAAGATGGCCCCATCCACAACACACGGCGCAGCGCTGGTCAACCACCAGGAAAATATACCACCTCTCGAGGAAAGCGTGCGGCACGCTAAGAGATAGACAGCGACTAGACTGGCGTTGCCTTCCCTTTCCTTTGATTTTCGGGGGTTTCTAGTAAGTGTTCAAGGGCCTCAGAAATTGTCCTCATGTCAAAGAATAAACGGAAAATTTTCGACAACAGACAGGTCGCGTTTGGCTGCGTCCATACTAGGGAATAGATGTGGGTTCGGATCGCAACCAATTCCTTTTTTCAGGGGAAGCAGGGGGGGGGGATGAAATCAAGCAAACACAGAGGGACACAAGAAGGAAAAGAGAAAAAAAAAAGGGGGGGAGGGATGAACAGAAGCACATGGGTATCCGCCATGCATTCAAGGCAACCAAATCACAGGAGACAGGTATTTACCAGTAGCCACGGCGGTCATAGGGCACATATTCACCCCGTGGGGGACTTCGAGGGCGTCCATAAGGCCTTGGTGGCATATAGGGATCCTCATACCGAGGAGGCGGCGGCGGCGGACGGACGTCATAAGGGTCATCATAAGGTCGACGTGGAGGCGGGTAATCATCAATGCGAGGACGAGGGGGGGTACGGCGCCCATAGCCATCACGGTCATAATAATCCCGGCGCATTGGAATTGGGGACCGCTCCCGGTAATGAGCACGGGGACTGTAGCCTCGAGGTGGAGGGAATCTCCTGTCGTACTCATCTACGGGTGGATAGCTTCGGCGAGGGGATCGAGACCGGTAAGGATCACGGAAAGGACGCTCATCAACAGGCTGGATCTAAATAATATCATAATGAGGACTTCATCCCAGCTCCTTAAGCGTAGTTTGGTTCTTACATCTGCCACGCAACTCACTCGGGAGCCTTTGAAATCACGCCCATCGAGCTTCTCAATGGCAGTCTTCAGATCATTTGCAGTCTCAAATTCAACGAACCTTGAGGATTAGTGTTAACAGGGTCCGAGTGCTGGCCTAGTTATTGAGAATTCACCCACCCTCTGCCAAGTTCACGGCCTGTTTCCGAATAAACGACATCAAGACCCGCTCCACGTGCGAAGTCTTTTAGGTCCTAGATAATTCCGCGGTGTGAGTTGATGTCCTGGTGCAATAGTGGAGTCCGGATTTATCCAAATGGAACGCATGAAACAGAATACAAAAGAAAACGGATTCAGGCCACGGTTTCACCAAACTAAATGGGAGCTCCAGAAACGGCCTGAGTCCATGCTGCTAGTGGGGTATTCCATCCAAATAGAATCTTCCAACGTCTAAACCATCACAGCTCCCAGGGCAGCAGAGATCCACGGAGTTTGCCTTGGAGGTAATATGGATGATAGCGTTTGGATCGTGCCTCCGCCGGAGAGGATATCCAAATGCCATAATTGGGAGGATGTACCATGGCCAAGTCGAATCCTTGAGGAATGCTATCCGCGCGAACAGGGCAAGAGACAAAAAGGAAAGTCTGGGGGAAAGCGGGGTAACTTTTTATGCACTTATCGGCCAAAGTGCAAGGCGCTCCGGGGATCCTGAGAAAAATAGACTTGGGCTGCTAACCTGCCAACTTGTTTCCGGGAGTCCAGAAACCATCATACGGTAAGCCGTGCGGCGGGGGCGAGGCATATTAGGACGGTCCATTGGGCCAGGGAAATTCTCCTTGCGACGTGGCCCCCGCGCGAACTGTACAGTGAGTCGCTCGCCTTTGAAATCACTGCCATCTGTATAGAAGATTCGGTCAGAAGTGCAACTACGCCAGGAACCGGCGCGAAACCGAATACATACGGAACGCTGAAGAATAACAATATTAGCCCCATATACGCGCCGTCGGGGGCCAATCTCCTACCTGGTACAACATCTCTAGCATCCATCGCATCTTCGTATTCAATAAATCCGAAACCATTCATGAGCTTGATTTCTGTGATCTTTCCGGAGCCATGGGTGCTAAAATGTTCCTCGATATCCTGCTTGGTGACTGAAGACCTCCCATGGCGCCCACGTAGGGCGCCGCGAGAAAATGTTAGCTCATTGCAATCAAATATAACAAAGTTATCCGGAAGGTGTTATGGGTTGCCAGTAGGAGTCCGGAGTTGAATGTGCTTTAACAAAAGAAACAAGGACAAACAATAGGTGCTAGTCCCCTCTGTCAGACAGGCACCTGGCGTGCGTTGAGAGAAAACAGCGGGTGCAGCGCAATTCCCTTTGTTGCGCATCAGGACTAACCGAGGGGAGAGCCTTGGCGATCCATCGGGACATCCTGGTACTTGGGGCGCAGCAGACTAGATAGGCAACATTCCGATCGGGCTGGAGAATCGAGGGGAACCTTTCAGAGGGGGATTGATAAATGGCAGCATACCATTGCGGGGAAGATTCCCGAGATAAAGTCGTGTGGACGACACTTCAGTCATGGCGGGCAAAAGGCAGAATGGCGTCTAGTACTGATCAAGTAATAAGAAACCCCAGTAAGATAGTTCTGGCCTCAGGACCGGCAACGGCCAAAAAGAACGACGAAGGGAATCACTTCCAGATAAACCGGCGATCTTCGACGCAAACCGGGAGGAAGACGAGACCTTGGGATCAAGAGGGCCGCGGTCCTAATGGAATAATGGCTATTGTTCCTGAATTCCCAAGTGGGACGTTTGGTCCAGAAGTTTGCTGGTGGCGCCTAATTAAAGGGCAATGGGGATCTCGGTGGCTTAACTTAAACCACTGAAGGATGACCCTTCCAATGTTAGAATATCGGCCAACTGAATATTAGAGCTAGATAGCGGAAGTAGAGAAAGAAGAGACTGTTCAAGAGGAGGATAAGGAGAGGGGAAAGGGTTGCGGAGGAAAAGAGGAAGACAGCTGTGTTGACCGCCAGGCGAAAGACGGCAAGAACCAAAAGTTTAAAAATAAACTGTTGCAAAGAGAAAAAAGAGACGTCAGGTACTCCGTACCAACAGCGAGCAAGGCAAAGTGACTTGTCTCTTGGAGCTTTCCAACGGGAGAGAAACAATGCAAAATCAGTTGAGCCAAACAGCGTGAGGAGAGCCTTCGCCTCACTTTTTCTGGCGGGTCCACGTGGCCCCGCCGACAGCCAAAGACAATCAATGAGCTTCTAGCCTTGTGTTGACCTCCAATCGGACTGCATGCAGCAATGAAATAGAAACAGTGTTAGTAGTACTAAGTAGTAAAGAACAGTATTAGGCGTGATATGCATTCAATTTAGTAGACGGACACTACTACTCAAGGGGTTCATGACGGTCAGCTGTACCTAGTTTCTGGCTCGGAGAATAATGAATGCTGCGTTCTCATTTTATTCTATTCCCGAGAAGGGAGTGAGTAGGTCGTCGATTACATACGCTTTACAGGTGTCCATAGAGGAACTCCTAGTACCAGAGCATAGTCTTATTACCGGTACCGGTACGTAGTACATGTTTGGAAGTTTGTATCTACAAATGGGTTTTATATACGGATTCCATCGTACCTTTCGAGGTATTTCCACGGTTCCGCCCCATCAAGTCCCCACGGGGGTTGAGCCGCAAGGCCTATTTGGGATATGCTGCTATAAAGTCGTAGTATTTAAGTCTTACATTGGATCTAGAAGGGATCATGCTATAAATTTTTCTAATCTAATTTTCCGTAGCTCCCATTCTCTACCGTACCCAGAGAATACTACTACAGAGAGAGTTATTACCACCCAAAAAAAAAAAGGTGTAAAAGGAAAGGAAAAGGGAAACAGATATATTTAAAACAAAAATCTATATACAGAAATCCGGCCCAATCCAATCAGCTGCTTTTTTTTATACAGGGCGAAATACAACAGTGGAAATTACCAAATGGTGACCATACCTAATACATGCATCGATCAGGTCATGAAATATTTAGGACCCTCGCCACCCTGAGGGGTTTGCCAATTAATGTCTTGTGTTGGCACCTTGATGTCACAGGTCTTGCAATGAATGCAACTAAATGCAAAATCAGCACCTGAAAAAGAAGGGAAAATAATAGTCGTGAATCACTTACTTCTGGGAGTTGATTTGGAATCGAACACCGTGCTTCTTGGTCGAGTCTTCAACATACTCGTACACGCCAGCGGGGCAGAACCGGTTCTCCACTCCCTTGTACTTGGGCCAAGCAATGTCCTTGTGCTTGTCCCAATCTGCCACCTGCAAGTGCACCGGCTGATCTTCCTCGTGATTGGTACCGGTCCGACTCACGCTAGTCAGAATATCGAAGCTAATTACGCCATCCGGCTTGGGGTACTCAATCTTCTCGCACTCAGAAGCTTCCTTGGTTGCTGCAGCATCTGTGCCGTGATGCTTGAATGTCCATGGGGTCTTGCCCTTAAAAAGAAAGGCGTCCAACCCAGAATACAAGATGCCACCGTAAAGACCAAGCGGGGATTTGAAGGAGGGCCTCAGGTTGCGCACCTCGTACAGCTCCTTCCAGATCGACGACTTTCGAAGAGCATCCTCATAGTCAAATAGGAAAACGGTTCCGTCGTCCTGTTTGCCCTGCAATGCCGAGAAAGCGGATTCGGCAGCCAACATACCCGACTTCATGGCCGTGTGGGTACCCTTAATCTTAGGAACATTCAAAAATCCAGCAGTGTCACCAACCAGAGCACCGCCAGGGAATGCACACTTCGGGATCGACTGGAAGCCACCCTCGTTTAGGGCTCTGGCACCATACGAGATACACTTACCACCTTCCAGGACCTCCTTGAAAAGAGGGTGGTGCTTGAGCTTCTGGAATTCCCCATACGGCGAGAGCCACGGATTCGGGTAATCAAGGCCAACCACCATCCCAACACTGACCATATTGTCACCGAAATGATACAACCAAGATCCACCATAGGTATCCTTGGGAAGTGGGTAGCCCATAGTATGAATAATTTCACCCGACTTGAACTTCTCCGGCTGAATTTCCCAGACCTCTTTCAGTCCGATTCCATAGGTTTGCGGTTGGCTATCGCGCCTAAGATCATACTTTTTGATGACCTGCTTTGTCAAACTACCATGACAACCCTCTGCCAACAGGGTTATACGGGCATGAAATTCCATACCACGCTCGAAACTCTCCTTAGCTTTGCCATCACGGCCTACTCCGAGATCGTTGGTTGCAACACCAAGCACCGATCCATCAGGCTTGTAGACCAGCTCACTGGCAGCAAAGCCAGGGTAGATTTCCACACCCAGTTCCTCGGCTCGCTCACCCAACCATTTAGTCAACTCATTCAAGCTGATAATATAATTGCCGTGGTTGTTCATCTGCGGGGGCGCAGGAATGGGAATTGCCGAATTTTTAGTCAAAAAGCGCATCTTATCCCCTTTGGCCGGTGTGGCACCCTCGAACCTCGAGGGGTTATCCTCCGAGAGCCAATCCGGTAAAAGCTCATTCATAGCGGTCGGTTCTAGGACATTACCCGAGAGAATATGTGCACCTATCTCACCAGCCTTTTCCAACACAATAACACGAAATTCCTCGTTGCCAGCTTCATTGGCCAGTTGCTTTAGGCGGATCGCTGCGGCAAGACCAGCAGGGCCTAACCGGGAGATGAATTTCGTCAGCTACCTAGATCTCCCAGTAGGATCCTGAGGAAAATGCAGGGGGAGCCCTTACCGCCACCAACAATACAAACATCGACCTCGTCCGATTCCCTTTCCACTTGGCGGGGGTCGAAATGGCCATCCTCGTCTGTGAGCTTGGTAGATAGCGACTGCGAGAAGCATCGAAATTGGCCGAGAGTCCGACTCGGTGTGAAGAGTGCTGCATGACGGGCTGTCCTCCGACCGGATGTCAAAGTAGAGCTTCTAGAGCTCCGAAGAGTGGCCGCCGCAGATGAGAAAGACGCTCTCGAGAATCGGGAAGCAGGTCGCAGTTCGCGCCTCAAGAGAGGCAAAACGGCTCCTTTCGAAGCCATTGATCGCAATGGTGGGAAACGGTAGGGAATAAATTAGCGCAAGGGTTGAAGGTCCTATGTGCGGAACAAATGCATGGCAGGGGGTATACAATATCGTTAAAAAGGGCCCGAGGGAGGGGAATTGGGTTAAATGGCTAGAATCGGTACTGGAGCACTCAAGGTCAAAATCCCCTCCGTCACCGGCAAAGATAAAAAGGTGACTAAGTCCTCTTTTAGTGGCAGGCTAGTGGTCAGTCAGCGTTACCGCCTACCCGAGGTAAGGGTGGCCAATAGGAATCGCGGCAATAGGAATCATATCCGCCTCGCTGTTCCGCTGTTGACCCGCCCATCCGTCGGGGGGACCGCGGACATACAGCCTATATACTGGTATCCTTCCTCTTGCGACATCCGGAGCAAGGATGCGGGGGTCAATCTATACGCTGGCTGCCGGTGCAAGCTTATCATCCCTCTCCAGATAAGATGTAACAAACCCTCAGTGCCCCGAGAAAGGAACAACCCCTGCTAGCCAACGAGGTATACAATCACATGAACGAAGATCTCACGTGGGGTTCAATAGGAGGAAGAAGAGAAGTTGGAATTCAAACCAAGCATTTCATTCGCACGTCCTGCTACCTAGCACTACTACTAGTACTATATAGGAGGAGAGACTGGTATTGATATCAACATGACATGTGATGGGACGGAGGAAGGAAATTCCATTCCGAACCCTGCATCACTTTTGTTCAGGAAAAGCTTCAATGTCGGAACGAATTCGAAACTACGACCCGTCCAGTAGCTACACTTACTGATTCCAGGTTGATGAGTGTTGGAATACTGATTAACCGTAAGATATGACCCACACAAAGGGCCTCTCTTTGAACCGTATGGGAGAAAGGGGATGGTATTCAGCATACCGCCGAGGCATGTAAAATACCAACCATGGGTTATCGAGGTAAATACCACTGTACCCTAGGCGTGAACAGTTGTACACAATCGGATGTTTTTATTGTATTTGACAGATCATGGGATGTGCATATCTTTTTGAGAAAACCAAGTTCGGTGGATCACAAATTTGGCTAAAAGATCTGGGGAAAAGCGGTCGGCGCCACCGTGTCCCGAGCGGCGCCTGTTGGGGTCCAATTAGGACACCGTAGCCTCTAAGTACGGATGAGACGGCAGACTTTTTTTTTACCTGTCAACCTCACGTCTTTACTCGTATCGGGAGGGAAGATCAGGTTTCACGTTCGTGTGTTTGTTTTTTTTTTTTTTTTTAAAAAAAAATTCTCTTTCTTCTCTTCTTTATATCTTTTTTTGGAGTCGCTCGGTCATAAGGTATGATTTATATATATATATATATATATATATTTTTTTTTTCTTTAAAACAACCTACTTCTCCAGAACGGGAAGAAAAATAAAGGGAAAGGAGTCAGACGGTTGTCGTTGGGGGAAAAGGAAAAGGAAGAGGGAGAGGCGAAAAGTTTTGTTCAGTTGCCTACTGTTAAAGCGGCATGGGGAAGGGGAACGAGGGCGCGTCGAGGGAGACCCCGAGGGCAGCGACGCGGAATGATTGGAAGAAAAAGGGAATGGATAGGCTGCACGGTGGGACCGAACATTGAGAGCAGGAGAACAGCGGACTGGAGGAAGCGACAGTGGCTGCAACCATGGCGCTGACCGGGAGAATACGTAAGGGGCAAACAGCCAAACAGAGCGTGTGCAAGTCAGTGGGGCTCCCAAACAGATTGCGTTGAGTGGGTCTGTTGATCAACAAACCAGCGATGACGGAATCGCGCTGGGAAGAAGGGTTGGCCACCCAAGAGCCGCTAGTGGAGCACTAAGTCACTGAGAGTCAGAGTGAATCCATGGATGAGCGCGACCATCCATCGCTGCTTTTGCCGCCCGCTGTCGCCGGGCCCAGCCCCCCCCCTGACGCCAGCACTCTCGGGCAACTGTGAGTCAGCCTATATAAAGGCCCAACCTCCCACTTTCTAATGCTCTTGGAATTTTTGATCCTGGTCTTGGCACCGCCCCGGAACGCCATACAGTCGTCTTCTCTCCGCCCTCCCCTCTTCCTCTATCTCTCCACACTCCGCCTGATACAGGTCGCAGAGCTTTGCATTTAGCATTCTCTGCTTTGGTGGCTAAAAGACTCCGGGAAGAAACTTTCCTTTTAAACAAAAGAAAAAAGGAAGTTCCAAAAGGGAAAGAAAAGAAGAATATTTCATATTTTTCTTCCTCCACAGTTTCAGATTCACTTACTGAAACGGGTAACTTAACAACCTTTTTTTGCTACTCAGGTGTCCACCTTCATCCGACACCGTGCAAGAAACACGCTCTCTCTCTCTTTTCACAGATAGACATTGAAATTCCAGGAAAGGAAAAGAAAAACAAAAAAAAAGTTTTTGTTGTTTGCCTTGTTTGCCTCAAAAAAAAGTTGCAGATTCTTGTGTCCACTCCCTTGACGTTACTGTCCATTACTCGTTCCCCATCATAGTTGTGACAGTGACTCTATTGTTGAGTTAATATCTTAGAAAACACTTCACTGTGCTTTTCTAGTTGGTTCCCTACGGTGATCATCTTCCCTCTTCCTGTCTATCAACATCTCTTGTTGTTCTTGTTGGAGGTCTTGCTTGACTTGACCCTGAGCTCAGTCCCGTTTCACTTCTCCACGAGGCGGTTTACTGTGATCAAACACGAAGCAGCTTTGCTGTCGGGGAGACATTGAGTTGTCCATCTCCACAAAGGGTATGTTCTGCTTTCCCTCTGCGAAAAAATTTTTTCTGCCTCCTTTGACCGCATTTTGCCTCACTTTGGCGGTCATGTGGTGTTGTTGCTAGACCGACTTGTCGCATACATCTATGTATATGTTCACTCAATATATTCTTACCCTTGGATCATACTTCCTACCTATCCTCTCTCTGTGGAGTTGCACGTTGACTGACTGTCCTTCGGGAACAGACTGCCAATCCAAACTCTCGTATACAATCAGTTTTTGGCTGGTCTACAGCTCGAGTATCATCTACTCACGTCGCAATGGATTCTCTTACGACCCATCCCTCCACCGCGCAGCAGGCCCGGGCCTTCACTTCTCCTGCCTCTCTGTCCTTTCCCGGTGGTGCCGGTGACTTGACACCGCCCTCGGATAAAGACGGAAACATGGCGATGAGCCTTCAGGGTGCAAACGGAAATGTGAACGGTCAGCAGCAAGGAGGAAATGCCACCAATGGCAACGGGGTGACACCCGCTACTCCTGTTGCAACTCCGGGTGCTAACACTCCGGGGAGTGGCATTGTGCCTACGTTGCAGTGAGTATACTCTTGCTGTCTCTTCTGGTATACCAGAATGCTGAACAAGGATCTTCTTTTTTTAAGAAACATTGTCGCTACTGTAAATCTGGACTGTCGCTTGGACTTAAAGACTATTGCGCTCCACGCAAGAAATGCGGAGTACAACCCAAAGGTATTGCATTCCACACCTCCCTGGGCTTTGATTTTCAGGGTATAGTGTGGCTGAACTGCTCTTTTCTTAGCGTTTCGCGGCTGTGATTATGCGTATCCGTGAACCGAAAACCACCGCTTTGATATTTGCCTCGGGCAAGATGGTTGTCACCGGTGCCAAATCAGAGGATGACTCGAAGTTAGCATCCAGGAAGTACGCCCGTATCATCCAGAAACTCGGATTCAATGCCAAGTTCACGGATTTCAAGATCCAGAACATTGTCGGCTCCTGTGACATCAAGTTCCCCATTCGTCTAGAAGGTTTGGCTAGTCGCCATCATAACTTCAGTTCTTACGAACCTGAGTTGTTTCCTGGTCTCATCTACCGTATGATGAAGCCAAAGATTGTGCTTTTGATCTTCGTCAGTGGTAAGATCGTCTTAACCGGCGCCAAGGTCCGTGAAGAGATCTACCAGGCATTCGAGCTGATCTACCCTGTGCTTTCCGGTACAGTACCTTGTATTTCCCCCGTTCGTAACATTTTTACTAACTATATAACACAGATTTCCGCAAAGTCTAAAAGACCGATGTCGGTGCTCGCTTGAATAGGGAGATCACTCCTTAAGCCCTTCAATCTTTCGCGCCCATGTATTAACATTTGCCCTTTTTTGTTGTCCCTTTTCTTGCTCCGCGAGATTGTATCATGAACCAGGCACGACATTTCAAGTCGGCTTGGTCGTTGCCTTTCTTCTCGAACTCGCATATTACGATTCCTTATGCTAGCATTTGTACGGCGTTCTAGCGATTCGGTCTATTTCTGGTCGTCTGTTTCAACAAACTAAAGTCTTTTTTACAATTAGAAGCCGCACACCGCAGATTCAGGGGGGCGGTACTGTGCGCTGGTCGATGGTTGCTCCCTCTTAATTACTTGTTCTTGTGTTCTTTTTCCTATCGACTGCTAACCCTTTCATCTTGACCCTATATGCATGGAAGTGGTTCTTCAAACCCTATTTGTATTCACGACTCTTTTCAAAAAAGATAACGGATCAGATGGGATGCAAGGTTACTGCGATATTCCTCTAGACCTTTTGACGGAAGTGGACGAATGCAATGGTTGGTGGTCAACCAGACAATGAACCTGGCTCTTGTGGCACCAATTTTTTATTTTGCTCGATAGCCTTTGGACCAAATGGAGTGGAAACCATGCAAAATGTGTTCCTATTCGTAGCCTATTCATGTAGACGGTGATCTTGCATAGCTCATACGGCGCCTGTAAACTTCTTCGCCTGTAAAGAGCAGATCAGTATACTTCTGACGCATATGAATTCCTTTACGTTAGACCGTTGTATAACTAGGGCTTATATACGAGGTTATATATATATCTACATATCTACAGGGGTGTATGTATCTTCGTACCACCCGATTACAGGACGCCCTTCCGTTGTGCCTTCTTAGTTTTGGCCAGCTCGTCCATCAACCGTAAGCCCTTCGCACCAGACCGGCTTCCATCACCTTCAAATTCACCCTCTACAGCTGCTGGCCATTTCCAAATGTCGCACAACTCCGATTCAAGATTGCCCTCCATGGCGTCGACAATCTTGTCGCCGAGCACCGGCAGGAACTTGTACCCGTGCCCACTGCCACCCGTAGCAAGGAAGAGATTGGGGTGATCAGGATGATACGTGATAATGAAGTGACCCTCAGGCCTGGCGTTCTGTCAGAATTTCCCGTATTCCCACTATAGGCTCTTTGAGAGGCAACTTACGTGTCTGTGTACCAGCAGACGCGGGTCTGGATGAAAGGCCGGTCACCCATGCTCGGTAGTAGATTCCTCAAGGCGGATCTCAGAGCTTCTTCACCTTCTAGCGGAACTGGGACCCCGGGTTCCGGTAGACTGACTTCCATGGTTTCTCCCTCAACCCCAGGCATAGGCACGCGCTTGGGGTTGACATAGCCGTAGGCGTGGCGCGCGATTTTCAACAGGTTCTTGCGTGGGGGGATGATGAAGAAACCCGTCGCGAAGTTAAGGATAGTGGGCATGTGCTCCAGCCGCCGCTGCTCCTCGTCAGAGATTTGGAGGAATGCAACTGCCTGGCCCGTTGAGAGGGCCCGGCCGCGGAGGTCAACGAGCTTGCCTGTCCAAGCCCCCGTCGCAAGAACGACTAGATCAGCTGTGAGGGACGATCCATCCTCCAAGAGGACACCTGTCACCTTGCGCTGAGAGGTACCGGCAGATTGGTCTGCATAGAGGAGGCTCTTGACTTCCCCGGTTTTGAAGGCGACTTTGTCCTCCGTGTCGAGAAGCTTCTTTGCATATCGAACTCCGGCTTCGGCATCCGACCAGCCTGAACCCCAATTCACGTAGCCACCCGCCACATTCAACTCCTCCCCGTATGCATGCGCCACTCGCAGGACATCCTTTTTAGATGGCAATAGCTCGACGTCGTTTCCTAATTCTTTGACGTTATTATAGCTCTTTCTAGCGTATTCTTTGCCATTGGTGTTTCCCTCGGGATAGACGAGAAGGAGTCCACTCTGGATGTATCGGTTATCTTCGGCGCCCCATTCAGTATTGCGCCAGCGCTCAATGGCCGCGTCTGCGAGTTTCGTATAAACGGGGTGCGAGTAGTCAGCACGGACAATGCGTGAGGCGTCAACTGAGGAGCCTTCAGGGTTGGGGATTGTAGGTGAAGCCTCTAGAACGGTGACTTCGCTTGTGGGGTGCCTCCGGGAAAGTGAAAGGGCGGTGGATACTGTGTGATTGAAACGAGAATCAGCGACCGTGAACTCCCAATCGGGGTTTATTAAGAGCCATTGTCATTGCGCTTGTGTAGAATCCCAGAACAGAAGCAAAATCAGGGAATACCAGCTCAGTATATCCATCACTCACATCCAAAGACACCTCCGCCGACGATGAGGATTTTGGGTGGTAAGGCCATGTCTCTTGCCGTTGTATTGAACTGAGTCCGTCAAGAAAGAACTACTCGGTTGTGTTTTTGTCTGCAGAATGGACACCGAAACCGAGAGATGCGGAGAGGAAAGTCTGGGGGACCTTTAAACCCAAGTGGCGCCATGGTCGGAGCGATATAGGAGCACCGAAGATTTAGTTGCCGATATGAGAATTGATAGGCTCCCTGTCGGTCTCAAGCTTGGCTTTTTTTTTCCCTTCTCGGCCGCAACTCAACTCCCGATCCAACCAAATCAATCCACCCTTGTTGATCGGCTAATACCCCCCTAGTGTCGAATATGCATTGGTCGTCATTGTGCTTTTATTGATTGTTAAATGGACTCTCGACGGAACGTTCATCAACTTCCCCAACCAAGGATATATATCGGCCCGAGGATCTTCAAACCCACGGCAATTGAATGAGCATCGTATAATTATCACATCGCACGCTCCTTCCACCCTTTCACTATGAGCGCGTCCCGAGTAGGTCGGGCTGCGCTTAAGGCTAAAGTGCCTGTTACCGGTCCTAAGAGGACCGGCAGTAAGATTCCGCTCAATGGTCCTGGGTCAGTATATGATGTCCCCTTCGATTGCCGTGAGCCGTACAGCATACTTCCCGGGAATAATCCTCCTCCCCTGGTAGACGTGTATAGAAAGCCGGTTTATCTAACCATCGCAACAGCAACAAGCCGCCAGCAGCATCATCACCGCTGCCGAAGCGAGCTAATCCACACCTCGTGAATCTCCAAGAGACACAACCCCGAATGTCCCCCAAAGTAATGACCATTCTAGGGGTCGGTATCCTCGGCATGAGCACATACTGTGGGTACCTATATGCCTCCTACAGGCGAGAAGTGACCCATGCACAGTCTATGGATGTGCCCAGGGATGTATCAGATAGATATAACCAAACCGCTCCGACCTTCGACGCAGATGTCGAGATGTCTGAGAAGCTAATGCGGATGGGGAAAAAGCGGAGAGATCTTGTCCTGAAGGCCCGCGGAAACGTGCTCGAGGTGAGCTGCGGCACGGGTCGAAATCTGGAATATTACGAACTTGGACAGCAGAGAAAGCCCAATGAGAAGGGACAGGTAGAGCTTCGGGGATGCCGCTCTCTGACGTTTATCGACCTCAGCCCGCAGATGGTGGAGATCGCGCGAGGGAAGTTCCAGAAACTACATCCCGGTTTCAAGGATGTTCACTTCCGAGCGCAGGATGTGAAGGACGTTACCCCTCCTCCTACTGGGGATAAGCGGGCCTGTTTTGATACGATCGTACAGACCATGGGATTGTGCTCGATGCCAGACCCCGTTGGTGCTCTGCGCCACCTGGGGTCTATCACTGAGCCGGAAAAGGGACAGATTCTACTTTTAGAACACGGCCGATCACATTATGACTGGCTGAATCGTATCCTTGACAATCTTGCCCCTGCCCATGCGGACCGTCATGGATGTTGGTGGAACCGGGATATTGGAGCGATTGTTCGAGAGAGTGGTCTGGAGGTGGTTGAGGAGAAACGGTGGCATTTTGGAACTACATGGAAGTTCGTCCTCAAACCCGCACGTGGTAATCAGGGGGTTCAGGTGTAGGTACTTCTACCAAGTACTGCTAATCTTGTATATTAACCATCTTGTAATATATGTAACCCGGCAAACAATTTAGAGAACTGTATAGATATCATTACGATGTTTCGGCTTCGAATTACGTGAGGAGGTTGTAAGAGGGATATGGATGACGTCGGATCTTATTAGTCCAACGCACACTATCTGTAGGTAGATACGGGATATTATTTTTGACGACGCCAATTAGCATGCGTACTGGTAGTAGTTTATTCAACTATTAGGAGGGGTTCATCTCTAGCCATGTGAGGAAACTATCAGCTTCCTTGTTGGGTCATCTGATTCGGGCTGGAACTCTGGCCATCAGATTGCGGCAAGGTGACGATGGTAGTCTCATGCAGTAATAGTGCTCAACCAACACCCTTACCGCGAATGCACGTCGTAGACGGGAAGGTACAAAAAGGGGAAGAGAAAAAAAATATAAGCGAATTAAAAAAAAGATCACCAAGTCAATCTCTATTATCTCCGTCTGGGGAAGGAAGTCTTGCACAATCGGAGAAGCACGAAAACGGCGAACATCGTGCCCTCTTTCCCGAGTCGGGAATAGATATACTAGTATGTATACTATAGATTTTTGTACGCTACTCCGTAAGCGAAGATAGCCGATCGTCCCGGAAAGTAGATTACGAACTGGAGCTGGTGCAGAACCTCAAGATGAAGTCAAGATGGCGTCGTTATGCACATGTGGGGGTAAACAATTACTAAAGGAGTATTACTAACTACGTACCAGTATCTATCTGGTTACGAACATATGTATGTACGCCACCACCCGATAGATAGCTGTCATGTATGTATGTACCTGTGCCTGGAGTCTTGGGAGGCCCCTCGCAGAAAACATTATCCCAGCGTGTTATCGGGTCGGAAAAACGACGGACAACCGGCCTAGGTGGTATGCAACTATTTTAAGGTTTATTGACCATGTCACCATTGTGTCTGGTAAAAGGGATAAACTTCTAAACTAAGGCTCTAGCTCGCATCTAGTAAGTCTTGGAAAGGGTTTTTGGGTTCTTTCTTGATGAGTCGTTGGCTTAACGGTAACCTTTTGAGCGCTGTCGTGTCGAACCTGGACGAGAAGGCTGGAGACGTGTAGATCTATCATAAGCTGAAGAGCCAGCGTTAGGTGTAAGATAAATTGCATACATATTATTCCGTCTGGGAGGGTGGGGGGAGAGCAGAATAGTAGTAAGAAATATGGACGCGTATCGCCGTGATGCACCCAGATGGACACACACACACCAAAAAAAAGAAAAAAAAAAAAAAAGAGATCTACGGAGTAGGTAAACAATGAAGTCGACTGGCCAACTCAGTCCCTCTTACTCGTACCTCCCCCCCCTCCGTCCCCCGCTCGCTCTTTATCTATCAGTTTGAAACAAAAGGATTAAGTTGTGGAGAGGGATACCCCAAGCCAAATTATGTGACCTTGGTTGTCACAGGAGGGAATGGACCCCTTTCCTAAGCAACAAGGTTGATATCCGGGTTGAAGATTCCAATCCAACTTTAATACTAGTAGTCCTCAGTGTACGAAGCAGAGAGAGAGAGAGAGAGACAGAGAGACAGAGAGAGAGAGTATGCCTGCGCTGAGTAGTTAACTATCACTCTACGATTTCTATGAATGTGAGGAATGGTCAACAGCGATAGTTACTGCCTTGTTATGATGAATAAATATCCCACAGAGGTCCCTCATTTTTGTCGCAGCATTGGTAAATTGATCCCTTGCGTGCGGGTGACACATCACATATCCCATCGATGTTATGTATGTACTGACGGATGTACTACTAGTACTTGTATGTATGCATGGGCAAACACCCACAGTTTCGCCGCCTTGATCAACCAGTGTATGATGCTTTCGATCTATGTGAAGTGACGGGTGGACGAGTCACCACAGCCTAGCTATGGCATCTGCCGCTGGGCGCAGTGGCAAGCTATTACTGGATTTAGACCCATTCCCATTTTTCATCTTCTTGGGTGGGTAACCTAACATAGCGCCTCCTTTGGTCCATCCGATTGGATTCCTTCCAAATCTTCTAGACGGCTCGGTATTTACTCCACTTGAGTCGATATGATTTGCCTCTGCTCCCGAAACGGCGACGCTAGGAATGAGATTCCATGGATCCCGCTCTTTCAAAGGTGGGGACCTGTTCATGCTGCGATTGGCCTCGTTTTGTTCTTGGGTTCCATCCCCTCTCCAGGTTAGTGCACAAACCGGTGTATGGATCTATACTATGTACGGCATTAGACGGGCAACTCTAGGCTTCTTTCGTTCCTCTCGTTGGCCCTTCTAGCGTTTTTTATTATTTTTATTTTTTCAATTTATTCCTCTTACTGAGTCTGGAGTATGTTATGTTTGTTTTATTTATTTATTTATTTATTATTATTATTATTATTATTATTATTTAGTTTTTTTATTCTGTCCTCTGTCCAAAACCCACCCACACTTTTTTTTTCTCTCAACCTACAGCGGCGTACCATGGAAGGCATTCAGCTATGATGCACTTACCCGTACACGATGCAGTTGTTCCCATTGTTCTAGCTAATTATTGTATTGCTGAATGTCCCCATCCGAGAGCCGAGACACAGTCCGGAGATAGATGTATTGTAATCTAGGTCTTGGCTGGTAGGTTCTCCTACTAGTCCCTGCTCCGTATACTCCGTACCCTTGTTAAATTGGAAGAAAACCACCGGAAAATCAAGGCGATGATAGATGATAGATTAAAAATGCGGTGTCCAGATGTCGGTGAGGAAAACCTGAAAATCAGTCCATGAGACGGTGTAGGTAAGGACGGCAACTAGGCTGAAGGTCAGGGCTTGAGACTAAAACGTTCTTCTCAATGTATGGAGTATACAAGGGTCGATTTGTTTGTTGCTCTCGATATGGAATACCTGCGCAGCAACCACGACTAAGTTGCCCGAATCGCCTCTTGACTAGTATCACTATGGTTGTTAGGGCTCCACGGCGCATACTCCATCAGAGCGTCCATGCAGAACCTCAGTTGATCACCGTGTCCCCACGACCAATCAGCACGGAAGATATTCTTCCCGGTCGTCATAGACACATGGTGCGCCCCACTGTACTTTTTTTGCCCCTTCATTCGGCCGCATTGAATCCATTCTGGGCCGGACGTATGGTACCCGTCTGTATCTCGGTATGCAAACACACACACGCGCGCACTTGCCTTAGAGCCATGATAGTCAAACATTCAGCGGTGAAGGTGGATTGCATGAGATGCATTGTTTTTGTTTTTGTCCACCAACATGGAGGGGTAAACGGGAGGGAGGGGAAAGATAAAGAGGAAGATATGTTGAAGGAGGAAAAACCAAAACAACCAAGAGATTTTTTTTTCTCCTTCCGGCATTCCTGAACAAGAGCTCCATTTGGGTTATTTTCAGCCAATAAACGCCATTGTAAAGCACCCGCTTTTCTTTTCTTTTCCCTTTTTTTTTTTCAGTTTTTCTTTTTTTTTCTTTGCTCCTAGCCTCCAGACCTCCCACCCTCCTAAAAAAAAAAAGAAAGAAAAAAAAAAAAGTCAAGATCGAGAAAATTATCCACAGCCAAACGGCGATTCCTTCAAAGCTGTGGAATCCTCTTCATTACTATTACGATTATTTTTTGATCATTTTTCTGGGTCTGCGCATGTCTCTTGCTCCATCAAGTCCCTAACTCTGGCCAACGAACTGCGCTGTGATTATCCTATTCTTCCCGTACACCCGGTCGGGAGGTATTACTATTCTCAAGCATCATTATCACCGCCATCCATCATCTCTCCCTTTCCACTTCCTCCTCGCCTCCCCCCCAATCGCCATACTTCCCTGTACTTCTTTCCATCTCACTCACTCTCTTCCCCCCTCATCCCCCCTTTGTGTTACTAGTGCCTATTCTTATTCTTATTCTACTACTATTATTATTAGTATCCTAGTGGTGTTGTTACTATATTTCTTTGTCGTCTTTTGTGGGTTTAGTTTGGTTGTACTTGTCCGCGATTATTATTATTATTGTTTGTCTTATCTAGAACTCCTATCTTCTCCCCGAGTGTATCCTACAAGTTCCCTACCAAAAAGTTCACTCCTTCACAAACCATGCCTTATAATACTCGTCGAAAGTCACTGTCGCTTCCGTCCCTAGGGATTCATCTCCCTAGTGCTTCCCGTCGATCCCCGTCGGCCTCGAAATCGCCACACGCGACCGACGAGCAACTGCCGCCCTCCAAGAAAGTAAAGAGGTCGCACGACTCGTCTTCACTATCTCCCGAGCCTACCTCCGTGTCGAAATCGACCGCGAAGGAGCCGTTGCTTGTACGTCCGACTGGTCGGCGCGGAACATTTGAACAAACTCCACCACCATCGCCGATTGATGGCAGTGTCGCGCCTAAGATCGATACAGAGGGCATCAATGATGATATCGTGGTCGGTGTGATCGAGCAGTTGGAGAAGACAGGCAATCGTCCGCACCTGGTCAAAGAGCTCGCAGCTGTCCTAGTTACACTCAATGAGAATGTCGCAAAGTACGTTTGGAGAGACACCTTCCCTATCCTTGCTCTTTGATGTGAATACTAATTGTGATGTGTTACAGCTCTGCCAACCCCGCCGCGCTCCTTTCTTCCCGGTTGAGCACATACATGAAGCGTCCTTGGACAGCGCTCGCACCGTGTCCCCTGGCGAAGGAGCTGATTCCCGTTCATCCTCGAAAAGTGTATTACTACTTGACAACGCTACCTCGCCAGCCTCTTCCAGAGAACTCGGACGATATCATCATCCCAGGCGTGGAGGGGAAGAACATCACTCCCAGCGTGTCCAGCGCTGACCTGGACGAGGAAGACGCGTTGACACGGGAGCGATCGCGCCTCAGCCCAAGCCCCGAGGTGGATCTGTCCCCCCTGGACTTCGAGGAAGAGAGTATTGGTCTGGATGCCCGCGATGATAGCGTGGCGAGACAATGTGCAGCTGATTTTGACCACCAGCATGCACGCCTCTTGCACTCGAATCGGGCCGCTTCTCCTCCGTTGGAGGGTGATGAGAAGGAATTCACTCAAACTGCTAGTGCCGTTCGCGAGCGAGCCTCGGAGCAAAAAGCAAGCCAGCTTGAAAAAGCTAAAGGTCCCTTCTCGGCCCTTTCGGAGGGGCTTAGCGAACTGGATGATGGAGCCATGAGCATCGTTGGTACTCCTGTTGAAGATAGCCCACTCTCGTCGATGGCTGGCGACCACATGTCTGACAGCCCGGTTGGCGACTACTTCTCCCATGGAGGCTATATGGAACAACCTTCCCTACAGGAGCAGTTACAACAACAGCAAGACCTTGATGAGGCCGCCGCCGTGGCTCTGTTTGGCACTTCCCCCTCCCCATCCCTCACATCCGTTGCCTCCTCACTCTCGTCTGGCACGAGTGTGGCTTCGGATGACGGTCTGGACGTCGAGGCGAACCCCGATGGTGTGGCAAGCGCACCGCAGATCAGCCTCCCCGAAGATCCCATCATCACACCTGTCTCGACAATGAAGCGGTCTATTGACATGCTCAACAGCGGGGTTCCGGATCTCGACATGAAGATGTCGGATCTGGTTGAACAGGACAGTAAGATGTCTCTAGCCCCCCGGACCATGGTCGACACAGATGTTGAGATGGTCTTCGATTCCTGGAGAGAGTTGCAAAATCCCGAGAGTGTCGATGTCCACGAGCTCGATGAGATGTTCGGAGAGATCTGAGCAGAGGATGCGACTACGCGCATACCGCAATCGATAGACCTGGGTCGCTTGGATTTGCTTTTGCCCTAGACTTCTATGCCTGGTTCAGAATTTCGTTCATCTCCACTCTCGCCTTGCTGCCCGTCTGCCTTGACTCTACAACCTATCGTTCGGCTTTGCTTTGCCGTCTCCCTCCTACTCTAATCTTGTACAGCTCCTTCTGATAATGCTTTGTTCTGAATTTCGTTTCACCCCCTCCGCCCGAGGGCCATCCTTTTTACCTGTATATATATTATTGCGCTGTCTTGCTCTCATTTTCTCGTTTGCATGTCTCTCGATCTCTGTTACTTTTAATATCCCCTGACTGGTTTGGGTGTACTTCGTTTTGTCGTTCTATTACGGGGGTCTAGGTGGCGCGATGGAAAACAAAAGAAGAGGCGGAGGAACGTCTCTAGGGTTGCACAGGGGAAGAAGAGAAAGAAAGGACCAAAAAGGAAAAAGGAAAAAGCAAAAGGAAGGGAAGTCGGAAGATTTATGCCTGATGCCTTTGATGTACATTTAGCGCTTGTGGCTCACCATTATACTACTTTTGATTTACGATCAGATGTTTCCATATGTGCCATGCGACGGGGACCTTTTGGACTTTTCCAATGGTTCTTGGATATAGAAATGCGGTGGTCGCAGAGCCACCTACGTGATCGGTGTCGTCATCGGCGGGTTGGATCTAATCGGAGGCGCCGTATCGGCAGGCCGCCCCATGATTGGACAATACCCCTTGGACGGTGGAAGCAGGTACGTACTTATAGTCCTCCGTAATAGTATTATTAGTAGTAGGATTCGCCCCGCCCCTCCCATCAAGCAATCAATCAGTCAGTCAGTCAGTCAGTCAGTCAGTCAATCAGTCAATCAATTCTTCCTCCTTCACCCTCCGGCCAAATTGTCCTCTTCCTTTTATTTCTCGACTTGGCAACCCTCCCACTGCGGCGGACAGAGAGGATCGGTTCCTTCGATCTCCCGTCGTCTGCAATTTCTATGCATCATGATCATCTACTGGTCTGAAAGCTCGTCGTATAGTCGATTTAACCCTTGAACTCATAGCCATTGTCTGGAAACCCAGAAAGAACGATCGTCTAGGTACATTTCTTTTTCTCGACTGCGTGGTGGCAAATCTCCAAAGTCCAACATGGGCGCATCTTCCAACCGCCCTCCGTCAGGTGACGGTAGCTCACGGGGTGGAATGGCTCCCCAGAGCTCACTCAATACTCACGATAAAGTTATGATCGCCAAGAAGCAATCCGCGAATGCGAAAGTGGCCATCCCGCGCCAAAGAACGGGGGCCGTTTCTGGTCACAGTCGGCGGGTGCCTCTTGCCTGCGAATCCTGCCGGGGGCGGAAAACTAAATGCAGTGGTGACACGCCAGTTTGCAGACAGTGCAAAGAATTGAGGGTGGCCTGTAAGTACCCGGTGTCATGGAGGGAACGAACCAAAGGGTATGCTTGACTACCTATGTCTCCTTCTTGTCGTCAGCCATTGACAGATAACTTTTGATACTAGGCAATTGGACAGTCTCTCGGCAAAAGCCCAGGTATATGAGAAGTTATTGAAAGACATTAGAAACGTTGTTGATGGCAGGACCGCAGAACAAATTAGAATCACGCTGGATAAGGTCGGTGCGCTTTCCCCATGTTTTCTTTGGACATCTTCCGGAAGCCGACCCTAACGCTTAGATAGTACTCTACTTCAAATGGCGAGCCGGCTTCTACTGGCTCGCAGTCCAGTCCGGCCACGCCACAGGATAAGGACAACTACCTTGAAGAATTGAGCTCCCCCTCTTCTATTGGATCCCTAGACGCCATCGACCGCGTGGATGAGGATGTCAATCGAACTGCGAATTCTCGAGCTACTGGCTACATGGGAAAAAACTCCGAGGTTACCTGGATGCAGAGGCTGCGAATGGAGACAGAGCAACGCGTCCGGAAGCAACCAGGACCCTACGAAGCTGAGCCCGAGGGAGAATTTGCCCTGCATTCGATGAACTATCATTTGGACGATCTAGATGTCTCTGTTCCCGGCCCGGTACAGGTGTATTGGATCCCCCCTCGTCCTTTGGCGGACAAGCTATTTGAGGACTACTTGGAAACGGTGCATCCATTTTATCCTATCATCAGCCGTACACTGTTTCGTGCTCAATACAGAACCTTCTTTGACAGTGCTGCTCGGCCTGGTGATAAATGGTTGGCCATACTTAACTTGATATTTGCCATCTCCGCCAAACATGCTCACCTAACGCAGGCGCCGTGGCGTGGCGATGATAATGACCATATGGTGTATTTGACCCGGGCCCGGATCCTTAGTATGAATGGTGATGCTCTTTTTAGCCACCCCGATCTTCAACAAGTGCAGGTCGAGGCCTTGGTTGCTTTCTATCTTCTAGCATCAAACCAAATCAACCGGTATGTTTCTTTTCTCACTCTCCTCTCTTTCTTGCTTTCTTTCTCTCTCCCCGTGTAATTGATTGGTGTGGGGCTTGGCTTGACCGTCTATCTGATATTGTGATTAGAGCCTGGAAAATCACCGCGCTGGCTGTTCGCTCGGCAATCTCACTTGGGTTGAATATGAAGAACACTAGTGAAAGTACACCTGGAATCTCAAAGGAGGCGCGCTATAGGGTCTGGTGGTGTGTCTATACTTTTGAACATATGCTGGGGATCATGACGGGCAGAGTTTCTTGCATTACGGATGGGATATGTACAACGCCTTTGCCTTTACCATTCGAGGAAGAACAGCTTGGAGAGCCAACTGTGACTAAACTTCTGAACGACCAAGATCTGCGTCAGGACTTTGTAGAATCTCCTTTAGCAAGTTCCCTTGTTCGTCATATGCCCTCAAATCCCCTGGGAGGGAAGGAGGCTCGACATACAGACAAGCCGCGTGACAATATTTGGCTGAAGAGTCAGCCCATCAATAAGACGCTTATTTTCCTTTATTATGTGGATCTAGCAGTTGTCGCCCAGGAAATCGTCAACCGGGTGTATTCGCTAGACTGTGCCATGGTACCCTGGAGGCACATTGAGAACCGCATTGGGGAGCTTCGATCCCGGATTGACATATGGTATACCAACCTTCCGGAGGCGTTGGACTTCACTCGGCGGGACGACCAAGGTATAGATATGCTTCGTGGAAAACTCTTCTTGGCGTTTCACTACTACAGTGCTCGAATCACCCTAGGGCGTCCGTGCCTGTGTCGCCGCGATGCTCGGCATACCAGTCCTCAGCAGAAACCCTCTTTCAGCCATGAAATGGCAGAGATAACTCTAAACTCCGCACGGCAGATGCTGGACTTGATTCCAGATGAACCGAATGCTGTCCAACTCTATCATGTTTGTCCTTGGTGGTGTGTTCTGCACTATCTTATGCAGGCGGCCACGGTTCTCCTGCTCGAGTTATCGTTTGGTTGCATTCATATGCCAGCGGAAGAGATAAGTATCTTTGAAGCCTCCAAAAAAGCCATACGCTGGCTCTTTTCCATGTCCAAGTGCAGCCTACCTGCACAGCGTGCATGGGAATTGTGCGACAGTAACCTTCGACGAATCGCCATCGGCATGAGTTATGACTTGAGTGACCTACCAACCCTAAACTTCGATGCAACCTCGCACGTAAATATGGCCCCGAATGTTGGTGGTAACCCCGGTATGAGTGTACCTCTCAGCCAGACAGCGCAGCCTATGCCTCTTTTCTACGACGCTACCGGCGGCCCAAGTCAACAGCCGGGTCAATCTCAATACCATTATGAGCAGAACACACAAGCATACACCGGAGTCCCAGCGATTGATCCAATTTCATCGACCCTTGCGCTTTCTGCCTCCGGAACTGATGCGTTCTTCCCTTATGATCCTATCAGTGGGGAATTTATTCGCTCCTTCTTCCCCATGCCCAATGAGGAAGACCCATGGGAACAGGGTTAAGCTTAATGTTTGAAACGTCCTTTAATTCTCTGTACAAAATACTTTTTGTAATTATTATTACTTACATCCGTTATTCGGGTGTACTTATCAGCGTGTTCTATGGGGGGGTTTTTTTTTCGCGAAGTTTATGATCAATGTATATTCTATATCAGTTTGTTTATGTGCGCGTTCTTCGACACGGGTTGGGTTTCACGGCATATCATCAGCGTGCAAGGAGTTATCGCAAGAGAGAGAGATCGGGAGTTTATCATACAGCGCTACAGTGCGATTGACGATGGGTGGCTGGCTCGTGACTTTTATTGTGCTTTGACAGGATTGCTCGGGAAATTCTTCTGCATGTCTGAGTTCGAAATCAAAGCTATCATTTCAAGATTTATCAATAACACTCTCGTAAAAGAGATAAACTCCACATAAACAAATAAGCAATCCAGTTCTATGCTATATACTATTAATGAACTTGGTATCTAATATATCTATCATACAAACACACCGCACAGCACTCAAAGGGATCTCCCCCCCTAAAAAAAGGGTTTAAAAGCAGGAAAGTTTATGTATAGTACATGTACACCAAGGGTACTACTCTATAGATACTCAGATATCGCACCATTCTACCCATGAGCGAGCTCTTACTGCGCCACGATATCTTCACTCCGCCGGCGCTGCTTTTTCATTCTTTTCAACTCATTCCGTCTTCTGTATACGAAGCCTCCCACCTCGCGGTTCCTATCTGCCTGTCGAAGACCGAGGGCCTCGAATTTCTTCATACAGAACTCGAGGATGGGCCGGGCTGGATTATGCTGGGGATGGGTAGTGCGGGGATATGCATGGGCTTGAGCGGGTGAGGGTGGTTTATCGGGAATGCAGTACGAGTGTTGAGTTTCGAATTCGTTGTACTCTTTCACTGCAGCCTGGGCGATGATGCGGACGGTGGATATATTGGGGCGAACCAATTTGGTGTGGAGTTGTTTGAAGTAGGCCTCGTCGAAGTGAGGGTTGCCCTTTTTCAGGTCCCGTTCGGTGTTCATGTAGAGACGGGGGATGCCGCCTTTCTGGAGGCGACGGGCGGACGGGGACTGCGCGTCGACGCACCAGGCGTCCCAGAGTTGTTTTCCGGCTGCGCTGCCTTGGGTGTCGACTATGGCAGAGAGGATGGGGTGGAAGGCTGTCGAGGGTATGTGGGGGGTTGTGCTTCGGGCGAACTTTTGAGTGCGGAGATTGGAGGCGGCGGCGACGTCGTGGAGGGCGCCGGGGATGGAAAGGAAGACGCGTTGTAAGCCATAGAGGGAGCGCTCTTGGTAGTTGTCTCTGGGGTGAAGTTCGTTGAATTCGCCGTTGAGAATTCGCAGCAGGATGCCCTTTGCTTGTGCTAGGTTCTGGATATTGGCTTCCACTTTTGTTGCGTCGATTTCTGTGGCGACGGCATAATCTAACCTGATGATTTCGGCAGCTAATGCGGTGACATTGCTGTGGCCCCAGGACTTGAGGCGGTAGCCGCGGAGATATTCGAGCATCACCGTTACCAGGTTCCATTGACACATTGCGATTCGGTAGTTCAACAGAGCTCGTAGGGTATTCGCAGAGAGGGGCTGTGCAAGAGACTGAACCACTGCATCGCAGAGTGTGCTATTCTTGGTGGCAGCAGCGTAACGAATAATTGATGGCGCCAAAGCTTGATTTTCGTATGCGCTGTGAGGAATCGGGGGCCCGTCAATGTCGTTCGAGAAGAGTAGCCAGTCACCAAATGTGAATGCTCGAGACACTGTCACCAAGTCCAGAAGTTCAGCCAACGTAATAGGCGAAATCTGTGGCATTGACGACTCAAACGGCTTCAACGAGGCTAGATTGGCAGTATCGAAAGTCGGGAGGTACTCGTCATCGGACGGGTCCATGCGCGAGGAAAAGAATTCGCCAATGCGCTGCATCTTGCTTTTATCAATTGCGCTCTGCAGCCAAGCGAATGAATCCATAGCATCTCCGCATAGGCGTCGCCGGGAGTGAAACTGGATGTTGTGTTCGACGAGTTTAGCCAAGGCTGTTGTCTCGTCATAAATCTGGGAGGGTTCCAGTAGTTCCAGTTCCTCCTCATCCGGCAGGTACAGGTCATTGCTATCCCAGGGTGGGATAACATGAGGAATGGCTCTGATGAGCTCATCAAATGCTTGGGGATCAGCCTCGGGGTCGAGGCATCCTGATTCAAGAACACGAAGAGTGAACCAGTTAGATTCCTTCGTCGTAGCCAAAGGGGCATCATCGGTCGCCGCTGGGGCTATTGCGAACTTGAGCGACGAGACATGACGCAGAAGCGCAGTTGACGTTATACCTCGGAAGCCTAATCCTCGATAGGCCCAGTTTGGAAGATTATCCAATAAGGAAGCGGCTACCTCTAGGCTGATTGTTCGCGGCCCTAGTCCATTGAAGGGGGAAGGGCTACTGCGCTTTCGAAGAAGCGACGGACCGCCAGCTTGGGCTGGATGGCGCCAGGATATGTCTGAGTCAACCTTGGTTTTCCATACAGACTCTGGATGTTCAAGGAGGGGTCTCCAGCTTTGGAATTTCCAAGCCAGATCCCCTTCCCGCGACTTCATCTGGTCGATGAGCCATACGCCCTCCGTGATATGTCCATGTTCCACACAGCACCAAAGAATCAATTCAATCCAAATCTCAGGTCCAAGCTCTCGAATACCCATTTTGAAGGGAAGGAAAGGCGAGTCTTCACCCGCAGCAGCTGCCTTGGCCGCCACTTCTGCTTCGTGTACCAGCCAGGCTGCATCCGACAGAACGCTCATGATGTGTGTTGAGAGGAGATGCATCGTCGGTGGTCGAAAATTGACCTGATGATTATCCGGAGGGACATATTTATATACCCTATCAGATACTGCACCGGAATGGTGAAGACGAGCAAGGATCCGGAACACATAGGACATCGCCATCTTAGACTCATTTGGTGAGGCATCAGCAGCATCAAGCACGATTGAACCCAAGCTCTGCCATACTTGTGCCATGAACCGTCGCGAGTGTTCGTCCGCATATGGCCGTTCCGTTAATGTGTCTAGGCTTGTCAACTCGGAAACAGGGGCTGTTGGATCTGGCGTGAGCCGCGGAACCGAGTCTGCCTGATGGGTAAATTGATCTAGCGATACGCTGGATTTGTAACCCCAGCTGTTATTGGACAGAGGCTTAAGAGAGAGGGAGGCATCGTTCAGTGCATCTGCGGCATCGAGCAACTGATTCAGTAACGCATAAACAGCAGGCCAATTGTTCAACCGGTACCCCAAATGAGCCAAAAGATCTATACCCCCATGCGTTCTTGCATTGGACAATAGCTCACCCAAGTCGATTGCTCGGCTGATGGACTCTGGGGTTGCTACCGATGCAGCAGCGTCGTCCGGTTCGGAAGCCGCCCTGGCACTTCCGGAATCTCCTAACAGGTATTGTTCCAGCAATAGAGGCCACACCTCGGGTTTTTTCTGCGACTCGAGTGCCGGGGAATCCCTCTTTTCCGTTTGGATGCGATCACGCAGTAATTGACGGCCGATCGAAGGGCTGGCGCCCACGGAGAACTGGCGACCCCATTGCCGCCTTCCCGGGGAAGGTCTCCAACTGGGGAGCCCTTTGCGCTGGGAGAAGCCGAGTAAGCGATACGGGGAGACTGATGCAGGATGGAGCAAGTGAGACCTGCGGTCCAGACACAGCAGACGAGCTGGACACAGGGACTTTTTCATGACACGACGGAGGTTCTATCGGAGCAGGACCTGCGGGCGGAGGGAATCTAAATTTCGATGTGACCGGCGGACGGGCGTTCTGCAGCGCATGTCTAACCATTCAACGGATACCGCATTGCCCAGAGAATGATCTAATAGCGAATCAACTCCACCAAGGAATCCTCGTTCATTGTCATCGTTGACGAAGTTTGTTGGATCTTTTTTGGTCGCAGAAAAAGCTTCCCCGATAGCGCTGACTCAGCACCACCGCCGGCCAATCAGCGTCGGCATGTTTACAGAACCATGTCGGATCTCTATTTATGTGCGAAGTATGATGAATGTAGCCGCATAGCTACGCAAGCCAATCCAGATTTCTACTTCTTGGGCCCAGGAGTTAACGCAACATGTGGTAATCTTATACCAGGAAAGAGTTACTGTATACAGCCCGAGATATCACCGCGTACCCAGGTTACGGGTATGCTCCAATCCTCATCCAGCATAAAACAAGCCATATTGCGGGCAGGTGGTACTATTAAATCATTCTCACCGTGGCCAGTAAGACCAAGGGGCTCCTCTGGTGGATCGTAGAAGTTAGTCCTCGAATAAGTGAGCGGAATTCCACTCTTGCCCGATCTTCAGATACATCGGCTAGTATCGATTCATCCAGAATCACATCGAGATTAAATCTCTTTAAGGCCTCGTGGACATACGCTGCACGACACGCGTACTTAAGAGTACTCTCCACGGCGCGGATCCAGTTCTCCATTGCTTTCGGGATTTTGGCAAGACATGTCTCAGAGTATGAAGTAATAAAGACATAGAATCCCCAGGTTGGATTACAATTGGTTTTCTCGTCGTTGTTGTTTTGCCAGCTAATTGCCTCCCATCTCTCTACTTCCTCAAGAAGCTGCCGGGTTGGTTGAAGTGAAAGATTGGGACTCTCAGATATATCAGGATAGACTATCTCCTTACCATAGTAAGTTATACGATTTGTTTTGGCCTTCTCGTCTATGGTTAAAACGTCTGACCGCCTTTTGTTGCCCTTGTCATATTACATTATTCACAGAAATCACAAGGCCTCATAAAATACTTTAAAAAGGAGTTCGAAGCAATATAAACCTTTATTTTTACCATTCCTCCTTTTGTCTTTGATACACCTACATTATATACCCGACCATTCATTCAATCAGATAGACATACATACATCATATGCATATATACTCCTAAACTACTAATAGCATTCTACAAACTTAATCTACAGCACTCAAGAACAAACCAGGCACCATATCTCCCAGATAAAGCCGAAAATGGTATTCATCTTTCTATGAAACACAGTGACGGGACTGCCACCCCGAACGAACGACTGAACCAGCCAGCAATCCATCCATTTCAATTCAAACAACCAACCCAAACTCACACATTCTCCGCAACAACGCAAGCTTCACAGGAGGAAGAGGGTGCCATCTAGACGAAGATGGGGCGGACCTGACGGGCGTGTGTGCGCTGGAAGGCAAAGACCGGCGAGCTATAGGGAGGAGGAACTCTGCTCGAGGAGGGAGTTGGCCACGAACTCGGAGGAGTAACGCCGCCGGTGGGACGGGGAACTCCGCTTGGCCAGGGAGTAGGCGTGATTGAAGGAGTGACCGAAGGCGTCCCGGAAGGCGTGCCAGAGGGTGTCCCGGAGGGCTGGGATGATCGTTTAGCCTTTTTTTTTTTTTTTTTTTTTTTTTTTGCTCCTTTTTTTTTTGCCATTACTGTACTGTGTTTCTCTCTCATTTTTT